>JAPYYV010011673.1:0-10653 GCA_030522625.1 Copidosoma aretas | reverse complement strand
CTGTAAGTCCCCCGAACGTACCCCGATAGTCCTCCACTAGTCCCCTGTAAGTCCCCCGAACGTCCCCCTAAGTCCCCGTAAGTTGGAACGTATTTTCAATCTCTTCCCATTAAAAAGCCTTTAGCCCTCAAAAATTAATTCCAACGGGGTTCGATTCAGAAAAATTTACTCTACGCGCCATTTCCCGGAAATGCCACCGTAACATATCACCCTGAATATACATAAATATACATGTAAGTATTAATGGAAATTAATGTAGGTGTTGACAAATTTATGGGTAACCCAGGAAAATGTAATTAAATTTAACATATTTTAAATAAAATAAGTATATGCATATGAAGCATTCTCCGTCAAGTAAATAGGTCGGAAAAACTTTTTGGTAAAAAAAACAAACGAATTGACAGTGCTTTATAAGACTAAACTCCAACTAGAATTTGAGACTTCTGGAGTCACGTGACTAGCTACGGTGTCTATTTAAGATTTGAAGAGTTTGATCGGATGCTATCTCCGCATTTTTCTGCCCGTAAATGAAGCAATCAAAGAAGTATGTCCCAAGGCGTACTTTTTCCGCTAGATAAAATGAAAATATATAAGTTATTAAAATCAGTTTAAGGCCTAAATTTAAGGTAAGAAAGATTAAAAACTTTTTTTTACCTTACAAAACATTTTAATTTTTGTGCTTCTTATCTTTTTTTTCAAGCTTCTCAAATGTCCTTTAGGAAATTAAATATTTTGTAATGGTTAGATTCTTAGTTTAGGTGCTAGGTACCGCTAAACAGAATAAAACCAAGCTTTTTCTAGATTTTCATTGCATATTGCTCGTATAAATTATAAAAAAAGTATTTTCAGGTTGGGGTTCGTTTGATTGTCTTAATCCAAAAGTGAGATTATCAAAAATCAAAATGCCAGATTCAACATCGTAGCTATATTTTTTCAAATTGTGTAATCATGCTAAATAAAAATACAGACTTATTCTACAAACAACAAAAGTGAAAATTATAGTATCTAGCGTCATTTTCGAGAAAATATTTGCATGATATACTTTTGACTTCTTTTTTTTGTAGATTAATATTATATTTATCATTTAGCACAACTAACAAAAGTGAAAAAATTTGGCTGCTATGTAGGATTCGCAGTTTGCTCTTAAAAATCTAACTTTTGAATTAAAACAAACCAGCATAATCTAATTTAAAAAAATTTATTTATTAACTATCTACGTAATATGCAAGAAAAATTTTAAAAAACTAAATTTTTTTTTTTAAGTGTCACCTAGAGCCTAACTTAAGAGTCTTACCAATACAAAAAAAAAATTTTCTTAAGGACATTTAATAAGCTTCAGAAGAAAAAAATTTTTAAATATAAAAATATTTTAAGCAAAATTTTTTTAAAAACTTTCTCACCTCTCATTTATGCCTTAAATCAATATTAATCACTTTAAAATGACATCCAAACTAGCGGAAAAAAGTATGCCTGAAGTATACTTTTTTTTGTTCATTTACCAGCATAAAAATGCAGAAAAATAGCATTTAATCATAAACTCCGAATTTCCAATGGGCACTGTAGCAAGTCACATGACTCCAGTAGTCTTAAATTCCAGGTATAATCTAGTCTTATGAAACACTTTCGATTTCTATATTTTTTTAACAAGAATTTTACTTACTTTTCCACTTGCCAAGGAATGCCCCGTATATATATGTATATATATATATATATATTTATTTCGTCTTTACGTTGTTTTTAACCCAATAAAATCTAATCCTTCCTCCCCCTCCCTACCCCCTCGATCCCCCTTGATTCCCCTCAGTTCCCCCTCCCCCTCCCTTTTTTAATTTTATGCTCCTTTATGTGGCGAACGTAATTCTTGTATGTAATGATGACGATTTTACAAATATCACATTTGTGATATAGTTTTGAATGTGTTTGCATATGTAAATCTAAATCGTCCTCGCCAGTAAATTTGAAAACATTTTTGACATTTATATGAATCACTCCCGCCAAAGAAAAAGAAACGTAATTTATTTTAGTTACTTATTTGTTATAAAAATGATTGAACTTATTATATAAAGTAATTATACGTACTTTAATTCAATATTTAATTTTATCCAAGGATATTCTATAAAGAAAATGTAAAATTATTTATTTTATCGTAATATGTTGTTTGAAAATAAAATTAAAACTTTAAAGTGATGGAAATTAATTATAAATTCGTTATTTGATGTTCTTGTGTTAAGAAATGTTAAACTAGCAAACAAATTTATTCTACCAATCAAATATTTCTTTCCATACAATATTTTTAGTTTGGTCTTCATCTGTAGATTCATTTTGAATAAATATATTTTTAAAATTTTGACATCTAGATAACGTGACGTACAATTGTCGATGAAAAACTAATGGTTTACAGAAATACAATCCTACGGAATTGACAATTTGGCCTTGTGATTTATTAATAGTCATGAATAATGCTTAAGTCAACGGAAATTATTTTCTGTACAATATAAAATGTAGTGATAAAGTGTTTCCAGTATTTTAAGTTATTTCAGGAATAAACACTTTATTTCCTTGTCTATCTCCTGTAATTATTTCTGCTTTTATATTATACTCAAATAATTTTGTGATTCTTAAGCGAGTTCCATTACACAAACCTTTGGCTATGCTTTAATTTCGTATTAACTTTACAATAAAATTACTTTTCTAATTTAATTCATCTGGTGGAAGGCCTTCTTTCACTTTATTTAAAAACTCTAGTGGACAATTAATTTGTATGTTTTCGTCGCTTTGATCGACTTCTTCATGGGTTTGCGTAATCTATGCTGTAATAAATAACGCTGTTGCCATTCATATTACTCAAAATCTTATTATTTAAGAAATGAGTATATTCATTATGTAAAGTAAGAATATCATTATGTTTTGATGGATTATCAATGTTGTTAAAATTTTCTTTACATACATCGATTGTTTTCTATTTTTTCGGAGTTTCAAAACATTCAATTCTTCCATCTCCTGTTTCAAGTAAGAACGATGCAAAGTTGTTATGGGTTAATCTTAAATTTATTCATAAATGTAAAACAGAAAAATTGGCCATAGATATTAGGATTTAATTGTTTCTTCAATGATACCATTTTCATTAGAATTTTTCACATCTGGAAGAATTTGTCGAAAGTCTCCTCCTGAAATTCTTAAATTGTCGCCAAGAGGTTTGTCAGAGTTACACAGATCTTGTAAAGTTCTGTCAACCATTTTAAATGCTTTTTTTGGTTTCATCGAAGCTTCATTCCAAATAATGACACTTACTTTACGTAATTTTTTTTTGTCGGATTCACATTCTAAAAATAAAGTTTCAATTGTATTCTAATTTAAAGGAAGTCTGAATGTTCTGTGGCTTGTCATTCCTTTAGGGAGTAAAATTAAAGTAACTTCTGTCCATGCCATTGATATAAATTTTTGATTCATGAATAGGAAGTAATAAATTAAGGTTTTGTATAAAAATGTTTTACCAGAACCACCTGGACCATCAATAAAAAATGTTTTTTTATGAAAGCTTATTATTTTATGAAATATAAAATTTTGATCTTTATTCAAATTTGTAAAAATTCATTGAATTTCTGTTTACAAAATTCGATTTCATTCATTTCGTCAAAATTTATATTTTCTTATGATTCTTTTGGTTCTGGTAAGCCCAAGTGTTTACAAGACGTGTGATTAAATTCATATGTTTGTTTGTGTATAAAAATACTTGCCTTTCTTTATCGCTTTTAAACTATTCGGTGAAAAAATTTTCATACCTATTCCAAATAATATTATCTTCAAAATGTTCAGATATGATGAACCAAGCCGAAAATTTTCGTAACTAGCATGGCAACATAACAAAGCAAGCTTCATCAAATATGATGTCTAATTGTAGATCATGCTCTACCAATCCCATTACTACAGCAGTTTCTATAAAAGTGTAACAATTAATTTGATCAAAAGTTCTTAAATCTGTGAATGATGCCTTTATTTTTATTTAATATTAACTTTAAAAAAATCGCTGTTGATATTGAAAAGAAACAACATTTATTCGACCAATACTTTTTTTTTCACGCTTTTACGTTTAATCCGTTCTTTAGTTTGAGGGTTGTATTTGTAATGTTTTGGAATAATAATGTATTTAGTTAAGTTAGCAAGTTCATATTTTTTCTTAAAATTCAACTACGTTTTTAACGGTGTTTTTCAATTTTTATTTATTTCCAAACTTTTTTTTCACCAAAACGATTTTTTGTTTGTTTTCAAGATAAACCGGTAGATAAAGTACAGAATGACTACGTCCACAAAGAGGGAATTCTTGTTTTCGCCATGCAGCTTCTATGGGACTCAAACAACGTCCGTTTATGTATTTTAAAATTTTAACCTTTATTTTCTTGTCAGGTTCCGTTTCTTCTTTTAATTTACAGAGAGCTTGATCTCCTCCTTTGTGAATATAATTAAATAATTATTTATTGCTTTGGATTGACGCACAGCATCCTACATTAATATGATAGTTGTATTTTCTTAATAAAAATTTATTATGTGGAACAACCATTAAATTTTCTACTAAAATTATAACATCACTATTTTTTATCCTGTAGACGTTGTTTGAGTTTGTATTGTTAGAACGTTTGTACTTGGGATAACCGTTTTCCGTACATTTTGTTTCTAAAGAAAATTTTTTAGGAAAATACTTTTTGCAAATTGTGCTGACTTTATGATACTTTTTAATTGTTTTATAATATGAAAAATGCTTACTGCTGTTGAACTATTCAATAATAAAATTTACTTTATCTTCTTCCAATTTATTTATTTTTTTTCTTATACATATGTATACATATATATATATATATATATGTGTATGGGTGATTTTGCCGTAAGTGGCTCACTTTGGGTCCACAGCTTATGCTCCTAAATAGAATTAAATTTGAATATTTCAATTGTGTAAAGTTCCGTCAAAAGCGTCAAACATTCTTGAAAAAAAGTTTTAAGCTGATACCTCGACTCTTTGATGAATTTTTTTTTTAAATTTGGTCAATGTGTCTCATCAGTACGACTTCCCAATCTTAATTTCACGCACAAAAGCTCCAAATAGAAAAGAAAAGTTTTCTGGTACATCCTTGCACATACATTGTCAATTATAAACATCGTAAGTTACGTTTATGCCATAACAACATTTATTTTTAATCAGTAAGAGAAAGTTTTCATTACAGACTCAGTGTCCCACGATTTGCACTGAAGTGTCGATAGTAGCGAAAATCACTTTAAAAACTACGTTATTATACTTGGTAACGCCTTCTAGTGGTCACTTTTTGAATCTTGCATCAAAATCAAACAAACGCACAAGTCAAAGCCGTCAAACTGCTTTTATTGTTACAGACTTTAATTTTTTATTTTCGGTTGGAAAAAAATTTTGGGCATTTCCATATCACCCTGGGCCCACCACTCCGTTACACGTACAGGTTTGCAACATTTTTTTTCTCGTGCTATTTATTGACAACAGACGCTTAAAGAGCGGAAAATCGTTTATGCTACGTCTATGAGCAGCAATAGTAATCCAAAGCTTGAAATGTCACTTCCGCACCTGTCACTTCCGTACCACTCTAAAGTCAATGTTCGATTTTTCTTACTTTCAGACAACGGATCTTTACCAAACATTCCTCGTTACACTCTATAATACAGTTCGTACCTCCTGTCAAACCCAACAGCTTTGGTTAAAAATTTGTATAAGATGACATAAAATTTTTATCAAAAGAAAACTTTTTTGACACTTATCAAAATAGGGGGGTTGGCACGTGGAGCGTGCAGGGGGCGAAGCCCCACTAGTATATATATTAATATGAGGTAAAGATACCTGTCAATGGGACTTGGATCCTTGTAGGAAATTATTTAAGGAGTAAAATGAGCCCAAAAACCTTACACTAGAGTCAAAATTCCGGGCAACAAGCAAGATTTTTGACACTTTTTTGAGCTTTTTTGACCACTGTGCAGCGACGACAGGAGACCTCGACGCTACCTAGAGGGGGATCCAGGAACGGCTTAATAAAACCCGTGACCGGATCAAGGCGAGCCCCTAAAAGGCGATTACCGGGTTCAGGGAAATAAAAAATTTCGTCCGTGAACACAGTTCCACGGCTGTCACGGCTGTGGCCGACAGAGCGGCCATTCCTGGCCGTAAGAGCTTCGCAGCCTTTCTCCAGACTTGGAGCGACTTTCGCCACCAATTGGAAGAGGAGGACAGAAGGTACGAAGCCGGGACGCGACGATACCACGAAGAGGCTTGACGGCTGGAGGAGAAACCCCGCCACCGCAAAGAGGCCGAGGACAAGGCTCGTCTGCTCCGTGAGGAGTTTGTGCCCCTCTTGCAGGCAGTCTGCACCATTAAAGACAAAGCAGCCGCGCGTATGTACCGTTCTTTCTGCTGCTATATGTGCGGGCTGAAAAGAGTAAAGCGCTCCAAGGAATGCCCGATGTGCCTCGAACACCACTGCTACAAGCTCGTAGGCAGCGTCTAGGAGCCTCAATAGCCGAACAGGCCTTCCCATCTACTTAATATCTTTTTTTTTTTTTTTTTTAAGTGCCGATGAGGTAGAGTCGAATACAAGGGTATTCAATGTCTAGGCGGGGTGTATAACAGTGAGACACCGTTTGCGGTCACCGCACCCACACTTATGATAGGTAAGGGTAATTAGAGAGAGGGAGGGGAGAGTGAGATAGAGAGAGAGAGAGTTGTGCTTCTAGCTTCTGCCTCGCACGACACCCCGTACCACTATACATACAGGCTAAATTAAAAAATACACGTGGTGGTCTATCACTATTTGGGGATCAACAACTGTACCGTTTACCTATAGCCGAAAAAAGCCCCATTAATTCAAGAGAGATCTATTATGTACAAAGAAAGTGTAATTTCAATGAGCGATCTGATGTTAACGTTAGGTTTGATTAATTAAAAACTGAATTGAGTTCAAAAGAGTTAATTGATGTAATCGACCCGATGCAAAAAGATCCTTGAAACATTGATAAGACTAAAAGAGCTAAAAGAAAAACAATCGTAAGAGAAATAATTGGTAACCATATGGATGATATTAATCACAAACTAATAATGAAGATAATAGAACCAAGAGAAATTTTGGGAAATAAAGAGGCTATAAGGATTTAAAATTACGTCACTCACACATTTGTCAGAAAGAGGCTTTTCCAACTACAACTCATTGAAACTGAAAGTGTGGCAGAATTTTGTCGCAAGTTTGATGATATAATAAGATAATATGAATGTGGTAGTAAAGAAATTGCTCTGACAGTCGTGGAAAAACTGTCTACTTTCTTTCAAGCTGTTAAAAATGCAATGCAATGCCAGAGATCAGTATTCAGAGTATCTCATTTAAACAACCCACTAAAAGAGAGATGGAATAAGGAGAGATAAGAAACTTTTTGTTACAGTTTGAAGCGGAAAAGAGAGCAAATGAAGCAAAGAGTCAAGAGGGAAGATTGTATTCGGCCACCTCTGAGCAGTTAAATAGGCCTAGAAGTAATGCTCATAAAAATAAATCTGCAAGTATTAAGATCAATGGGATAGAAGATCTATATTTAACGAGTAAAAATAGTAAAATAATATTCACGATCGTAATAGCTGCGGAAAACAAGTCAGAAAAATTTATATCTTTGAGACGATTTGCAGACCTAAACTAAGGCGTATACTCAGACAATAAAAAATTCGTCAAAACGTAATGATAAACCAAATCGGAGTGTACTTTTCGCGATAAAAAATAATAACAGAGATAGTCCTGAGTATACTGCATACACATGCAATGCAGATATTATGTCAGAATCTTATTCTAAAAAACAATCTTAGAATTTATAGAAATTATTTAAAATGAAGGAGAAGAAGGGAGTAAATGACAAAAGTTTTAACATTGCGATACATCAGAGATTAGGATGGTAAAAGGAAAGAGTAAAATCACAGAAGAGCAAGGGAAAACCGATTTCGACTCTGACGCGCAAATAATCAATAACAAAATATGGGACTTAGACTCTATTGTCAACATAGAAGAGGTTAACAAAATAAAAATAAGAGAATTAAATCTAGAAAATAATAAACTAGAAAAACTGGACATAGGTATGCTTTGGCATATTAGATTAGGACACCCTAAATTATAGTTTTTGAAATATTGAAAGATATTCAACAAGTGTTTTAAAAATTTTACTTTTAAAATATCTTAGATTGCGAAATTTGTAAATTATCCAAGATGGAAAAATTATCGCACAAAGGGACGAGAACATTAGCCAATATGCTCTTTCATACTATACATGCGGACATAATGGGAACAATTAGTTTAGCCTTGTTCCTTGGTAGCTTTCTTTACATTATAGCTTTTATTCATGATTATTCAAGATTTGCACGAGTTTATTCAATTAAAAATAAGTTTATAGCAGGTAAATGTCCAGATAGCAACATTGTAACCACGACAAATTTAGTAGAAAAAAGTGAATAAAACATGCTGTTTAAAAATGGATAATGCAAAATACAACACCGGAGAAGAATTATAAGAGATGATTAGAATAGAAAACATAGATAGCAACTATACCTGACCATGTACTCCCGAACCTAACGGAGCAGCTAAAAGATTTAATATAACTATTTAACAGAAAACAAGAGCACTTTTAATAGATTTTGGTTAACCAAAATCCATGTTGGTATTAGCAAAAGAGGCAGCGGTGAACGTGTATAATAAGACCCCTCATAAAACAATTGATTTTGACACACCGATGAATAAATTAAATCCAAAATTGAAACCCCATTTAGACAAAATTACGATATTAGGTTGCACAGCTTACGCATTTATGCCTTAAATAAAATCAAAATTCTCTCAAAGAGCGATCAGGACAATTTTAGTCTAAAACAGGTTATATTTTATGGGAACCTTCAACAAATAAGTTTTGACATCGAGAAACATTACGTTAAATGAGAAACGAGTTAAAAAGTTATTTACAAAATAAATAATTTAAATATTTATACTGATTCAGAACCACAACAAAATTAAAGACTTAAGAGAAAATATACAAGAGATTCAAGAGAGTATACAATAAGAGAATAAACAGCAACAGATTGCACATCAAGAGAGCACAAATCTTGAAACCCAAACTGTTAAAGCACAAAAAGGTAATACCTAAAAAGAGAGAACTAAGAGAATAGAAAAATCAAAATTTACCCAGAGATAAAAGAATTTGAACGTCCTCGAGGCCACACAAACCCAAAAGAGACGACATATTTGTCCTCACTGCTGAGATAGATGGTCAAGAAACCTTTTACGTCAGCCCAGAAGAGAGACATATAATGCTGGATAAAATGAATAATGATCCGAGCAGTTATAAAGAGGCGATACAAAGTAAAAACAAGAGCCTTTGGGCAAGAACAATGGAAGAAAAAAATCTTTCCTTAGAAAAGAATCAAGTGTCTGAACTAGAGGATGGACCAGAAAATCTTAACATACGGGACTTTAGATGGAGATTCTTGAAAAAGATGTTAAAAGAGGGAAGAGTTATATAAAAAGCTAGACTTGTCATAAGAGTATACCAAGATGATGATGAGTATAATATTAGAGATATATTTTCTCTAGTATCGAGACTGCCACTGGTCAGATTATGTCTGTCTATAATCAATCACGAGATCCTAGAAGCGAGACAGTCAGATGTCAAGACAGCCTTTTTAAATGCCTAATTATTAAATCTCAATTATATGGAGATACCAGAGGGCTACAAGTATAGTAAGGAACAGCGAGATAAAAGTCTGAAATTTTCGAAAATCATTATGCGGATTACCCGTAAGTCCCAAAAGATGGCACGAGAAATTCAAAGAAGAGGTTTTGAAGTTAGACCAGGAGAATAATATAAACGTCCCGAGTCTATTCACCTTGAGAAAAGAGGGTGAAATAGTATTTATCGTATCATACGTAGATGCTTTCATAACTGTAGGTAATGATAAAAAGAAAATGGATCAAGTAACAAGTCACTTGAAAAATGTCTTTAAAATAAAAGAGCAGGGAGAACCAGAAAATTTCCTTGGCATGAAAATCAAGAGAAATCGAATTTAAAAAAAAAAGGACCATCACACAACAAGAGTATGTAGAGGGAACAATGGAAAGATTTGATATAAAAGAGTGTAATTGACAAGAGACAGCTATAATAACGAGACAAGTGGAAAAGAAAACACTGAAAGGAAAAAGAATACCTAAGAGATGCTTAAACTTAATATGATGAAAACTGTACCTTACCGAGAAGCAATAGGTTGTCTCATGTACCTTTCAAGTACCACGAGACCAGACATAGCCTATTAGGTAAACTGCCTGGATAGGCAGCAGCAGGCACCAACGGAAAAGGACTGGAAAGATGTAAAGAGAATCTTCCGATACTTAAGAGGTACGAAAGAGTTAGGTTTGCCATACAAAGCTGAAGGAGAGAAGATAAAAGTTTGGACATATTCAAGCTTTAGAGATTTGAAGAATTTATTCTCTACAGGCAGCTAAGTGATCAAACCGTTGCCGCCCGATTTCTCGAATTCACTTTCCCGAATTTTTTTTCCCGAATGTATTATTTGCCGAATGCTCCTTTTACCGATTTTTTTTTCCCGACATCCCATTTCCCGAATTCATT
>JAPYYV010011672.1:0-10653 GCA_030522625.1 Copidosoma aretas | reverse complement strand
AAATGGTGGGGAGTGCTTGAGGCACCTGCTTGAGTTGAACAGTGCGTATGTTGCATTAAAATTTATACTCTTTTAATATTTGTATTATAGATCATAGTTAAATTAATCGTATATCATGTACAGGGTAAATATATCCTGAAGAGGCTGTCAATGAACAGCGAAACGTTGACGATTGTAATGTAATAAATTAAGATGAGCACTCAACATTTGGCTTTTATTTTGTGTAATTGAAAGGAAATAATAGTTTACAGCTTGATTAAGTAAAATCTTGCAGTAAACAAAGTTATATCATGAAGACGTGATTTAGAGATTATTATGGTTATGGTTCATTTACCGCAAAGAATATTAATGCATAAAGAAAAAAATTATATATAGCTGTGAGCCACGTTTATCCACGTTATTTGATTACCGTGCAGAATCCACGTCTGACTACAAGGTGGCACGCGAGTCCACGCACACTTTGCCCTTACCAAAATATTAAGTTAATCCATTAATTATAGTAAAGTTTGCTGTAAAAAGGTACAGCTACCTTTAAAATCCTATCTTGATTTAAGTATACCTTTTCATTGGCTCCATATGTCAGCCTCGTCAACAAAATCTCGTCTTATACATCTCTTAGTCATTTTAAAGTTAACTAGTTTGCTTATACAAGTCATTTTAAATAAGCTGACCCTCTTTTTGGCTTAGGATCCAATAGACTTGCTACATTATGCTGCTATTCATGCTAGCATCAATAAGACGGTGGTACAAAAGTCAGAAGCCCATCCACGCAGTGCCTTATCATCGTCTCTTGGCTGACTAGGCTAAGGCCCATTTAGATTCTCAGAAACCCAAACATAGTCTATTATATTCACAGTAATACATGTTTTAGTCGAACCTACCCTGGATGAATTTTTATAAAAACGTTAGCGATCAGAGGAATCTTTCCAGGTGACTAATTTCTTTAATTAGCTTAAAATAGAGTGTCGAAAAACCATTTTTTGAAACTTTTACGACCGAAACTTTAGGTGGATTGAAAGTAAGACTGCCTTCCAATCAACGTACTTACAACCTCACTGATGCCAAACAAAAATCTGATTAGGTTGCTGAGTCCATGTTTCATAGATTAGAAGCTTGATTGAAGTCAAATTTCCAGGTCATTCAAGCATACACAGAATTATTTAAAACTATATAGACTTGGGTCACGTGAGAATAGAGACGGAAATAGAACACTTGACTGTATGATACCTACTAAGTTCCAAAGTATCACGTGAATTCTACACTTTAACTAAAGTAAGAATAGTATTTTTGGCTCTGCTGTCGTACCTAGTAGTATCTTGTTTAAGTCTCATCTCTGCGTAGGACTCAACTCACTACCTAGTTTGTTCAATTCAGTTCCAAAGTAGAGAAAATATAATTTTTGTCTTCAGCAGTCTTGGAATCGATGGCAAGCTAAATATTTTAACTCACTTCAATTAAAACAAGAGTGGTTGCTCAAATACAGTCAGTTCACGTTAACGACATAGTCCTTATCCGACAAGATAATCACCGACCTGGACACTAGCCATTTATAAGGGCCGAGTAATAACGGTCATTCTTGGTGCGCACCACGTTCTTAGAGTAGTTGGGATTCTAAGTGCAAATAGAGTTCACTAATTCTAATGTAAAATTGGTATTCTTGTTGCCTGCAGAAGAAATTGTTACTTTCACACAATCAAACAGCAATTCATAGAGTTTTATCTTACTTTGTACCTTTTGTAAAGAAGAAGCGGCTTCTTCTGTCTATTGTTCTTTTTTTTTTTTTTTTTTCAAAATAGAGTCCGTTAGCATAATATTAATTCTTTAAGTATAATTAAGACAATAATTTACTTCCGACGGGGAAGCAGGAGGGGAGGGGGGGGTGAATCTTACAATTTTAATCATTTGTAGTATAACTTGAATTCATTACATTTTGTCACAACATCATACATAATGTCATTTACTTTTTTCTCATTACATCATCCCAGGGGTATGTCAAATATATATTTTTGTAATGAGACAAGAAAAGGAATTTAAGTTATCGTCTTATATCACATTTATCTTATAACTACTTTTAATCTCCATATAGCTCTACAAGGAGCGACAAGCATCGCCAGCGGACGAAGCTATAGTCAATCTGTGGCCTGCCGTTTATCTTGCAGGTTTAGTGTTGTAGTTATGAATCCTCACGGCAACAACATCAGCGATGTTGGTTGCATCTTTATATTCATATATTATCCACCGCAACACTAGTTTACTAAGGTGTCACTGATTTATACTTTAAATTTTTTAACAGCTTACTTCTGCTGTATGATGCAGGTAACTACAATTATAACGAATAATAATAGTTATATATATATATAGTGTATCACATTTTTCCTAGTTACACATAATCCAAGTGACGACTTTTCATAGTTCAGAGAGTGCGAGTGTTAGTTTCACCACAGTAACAAATACCATAGTGCTCCTTAGTACTGTCTACTAAAGAAGTTATCTTCTACTTCCCTGACATCTAGTGCCGGTGAGCTCTCACAAGTTCTAAATTAAATATTTACTCATATGACCTTTATCATTAGCAAAGTATTGTCATTGATGGGCCAAAACAGTTTTGATATTGTAAAAAGAAAAAGTCATTTTGAATTTTGCGAATTGCCACTGAACTGCACTAAAACTCTACTATAAAAGTAACAAAAACTATTTACAGTGTTACCAATATCCCACGATATAACAATGGCTAATTTTAAATACGAAATCGTTAATGGCCTAAGAGCGGTACCTGTTTCCGAATTCCATGTCAAACTAGAACCAGTACTTGCTTACAAAAGTAAGGAATATGCCGAGGCAGCATTGGAAAGCGGTAAGGATTTTTTTTTAAGAATAAGTTATCAAGTTTAACCTTTTTCTCGCAGTAGATGATTATTTATTTTTAAGATCGTTTTCCTTATCTAAATTGGCAAAGATAAACTATTTGGTAATATTGGGGAGCAACTGTTGATATAGAATCTCTTTAGACCTGCTTACAAAGCGATTCGCGATATTTTGTAACATTTAACTATTGCATAAGTATCAACACATCTGGTTTAACTGATCTTCTTTGAATAAATATTCTTGCTTTATTGTTTTTCACTGTAGATAATAATTAGAAACACTCGAAGCAAAAGCCAAGTTTTCTTATAGCATGATTGCATATATGTTTGATACTCTCAGCTTTACCTTGGATGGCAACATACATGCAATCGCAGACATTCATTACTTTTCCACACTAGGTCCATCATGTACTATTTCCTAGTCATCATGTAAACTAACATTTAAGTGCTGTAAAGACAAGTATGCTAATAGAAAATTATGCAGTCATCGCAGAGAGCCCTGAATTTTTTTAATAATATTTACGGATCATAGTCTTAAAGGTATTTACAACAAGGTAGCATATCAAAATTTTAAAGTGGGTGTGATCTACGTATGTTTAACGCACTCTAGCTCCGTCAATTTTTGTTTATAAAAAAAAGGATGTATCTAATATTTTTCAATGATCTACTGTACAGACCGAAAAAAAAATTTTCCATGCAATTAGTTTATTACAGTTCTACGGCCTTTCTTCTATAAGCAAATGATAGTTTTCGTAAATGACTGAAAATATATGACTATCCTTCTTTTTTTTCAATGAATCGATTTTCTAATTTTCCTTTGAATAATATTAATAATCGTTGCACACCGTATCCAAATTTCTTATATATACTATGTTACCAATGTAACCAAGGAATATTAAAGCGAAGCCACAAAGCCGTCTCCAGATTATTGATTAGTGTGTAATGATTACTTCATAAGCATCTTCATTGCCATCGTGTACAGTAACCAAAAACAGTTCGTAACTATCTAAAATGATACTGTAAATATCAGCAGTTAATTATTACTCTTAAAACATCTACTTGTTTAATTATTTAATGATGGAATCTGCGATCCGTTGGGGGCAAGGTCGAAAAATAAATACTCAGTAATTATTTTTTGACCTTGCCCCCAATGGATCGCAGATTGTATCAATAAATTATTGTATAATAATGGAGTTCGCAGACAACGTTACGCAAAATCTACTTGTTTATTTGAAATAACCTTACACAAACGTAATGTAAGTTACATCTTACATAATTAAAAAAATGCACTGGATTACGTTTTTTTGTGACTATTACATTTCAAGAAATATACACTATCCTGTACTTACAATATATGTATTATTTATCATCGAGTGATGCAAACTGTAAACATTAACTATTAGGTATTTATTTGGATGTCTAATTTAAATGTTATCATATATAAAGTGAACTTCTATAGTTGGCTATTCTTGCTAAACTTTATAATTGATAAGGTGATAAATAAATATTCAAAACCTATTTATTAGCAGTGGTTTTTTATTGTCATACAACTAAAAACATGTGTCAATATTAATTTATTACCTTATTATTCAAGTTATTAATAAACATCCAAAAGTTATGTCAAGTTACACTAATTTTATACTTAGGGTTACAAAACAACAAAATTATTGATAAGATGTTTTTTTTCAGCTGTGAAAAGGTTTTCTAATGTTACATATATGTCGGCCTCTACAAGCTGGAAGATGCCAGTATTTGTGTCTCAAATATACCAGTTTTGTCAGTGGGATTTTCCGTTAAATTTAAGAAAGAGGACGCAACTTTAGATACGCATATGACGTCAAACAGGGTGGGGTAGGGGGCAGAAGTATCAAAGGTAAATATGACCGCACAAAGCAGCACGGTGCTCTGAGTCCGGAGGAAGGCTTAGGGCACCGAGGGACAGAATAGAGCCAAAGGGAATGGAAAATTGAGGTAGTCTCAGGAGAGTGATCCCGGGGTAAGGTTCACTGTTCAGCAGCATCTGGAGGATTCGTAACGAGCCTGACTTAGACACTAAACCAGTATGTTGCTTTCCCAATGTTCACTGATTTGATATGCGTATCGTGTTTTATGCACAGGAGGTAAAACACCTAAATTTGTCTAATGATCAATTGACGGGGATCCTTAACTCAGTCGTATCAATTGATGGGAGGAGTTATATTAATCCTTTTGCCACTTTGGTTCCGAATTTGTTAAGTTACACGTATGATCTGGCGTTGACGACGAATTCTTATCATTACTTCACGTTCTTTTTGTCGTTATCTCCGAAAATGGTGGGTTTATTTTTTTGGGATTGACGAGTAGGCCTTCTAAATGGATAAAGTGCTGATATAATAATACCCTTAAAATGTTAAGAGTGGTGTCGATCAGGATCCAATTTCATGAGTTGTGCAAACGTATAAAAAATAGTTTGTTTCATTTATTACGATGGAATGCAGATAAAGGTGCAACAATTTGTAGTCTTGTACAAAGCGTAGATATCGGTGGCTGGTTGTGATTTTTTTAAAGAACTTAAGGATCATTTTAATTTTATTTTTTGATCAAATTCTTTTTGGATACTTATCTAGAAAATTAAGTGTGAGTTAAATACAGAGCTGTAAAAAAATGTTTGGTGCGTTTAAGTGTGTGATGCGTGAACTATTTACATATAAAGAATTACATCTCAGCCAAAGTTTGAGATATTTGTAATAACAGAGCGGGATCTAATATCTAAATAAAATTCGATAGTCTATTATATTATTTTGTCATATTAAAAGCGCTTACATAACTTTTTGTTCCCGTGGCGATGTGATATTCAGTATATAATAAATATTAGTTTCGATAGAAAAGAAAGTAAGAAAGGTGATTCACATCGATTAGTCGTTACGAACGCCAGTTAATATATTGTTATTGATATCTAAACCTCTCTAGTGAAGCTGACGTGTAAGTCGTAGCATATTATTTATACATATTAAGTGCAATAATATAAACACGAGTCGCCGTCTTTCTGCACTAAGAATCCCCAGCCTTTAAAAGGGGTATGTGTGTTTGTGAGTTAGTTTTTTATATCTGGGTTTTTGTAGGCTGCAGTGCGATAATCAGAGCAGGGAGGTAAGGGCCTGTGTTTTTACTTGGGTAATAATGCATCGGGAGAAAGACCTTATATCTTCGCTTAAACAATAATTGTGTATTTTGAAATTCTGTTTTTTCGATTAAAAGTTGGCATATTTTAATTATTTTAGATGTCAAGAAGTTAGCTAGAGGGATACATTTTGTATTCAACAAGGAGAAACTCTGGCGTGATGATAAGCTTGTGCTTTATATATGACCGTTAAGTTCAACATGTTTAACTTGGTCGAGCCTTTGCGCCGGTGTCCAGGCATTCCCTAGCCCTTGAAAAAGCAATTCCATCGTCGTGTATATATCTTTTCGTGTGTAAGCAAAGTCTTAATTGATACTTAGTTCGTTAAACAGGGTAACGAGGTTTTTATTTTCTTTATCGTTTAGAGCGTACAGGTACCGAATGTAATTTGAATGATGGATGTACAGTCGCAAGCTTGCTCGAGCATTTTTTTAAAATTTATAAATGACTTTGTACGGCGGACAGATTTAAATGTTGTTACCGTTGTGTTATGCTTGATTCTTTCCTAAGTAACAATGAAATTCTTATGTTCACATTTAATTAGCTCGTTTATGAATTTGGATCATACAATAATGATCTTTTACCCTACGAAAATAAATTAATAATTTATTAACTGCTGATCTTTGTTTAATGATTTTATATTATTTATCCAAGTGAAGCGATCGAGCTAAGTTGATTCGACATGAAACTATGCGTTTTCCAGCGATCACTTTTTTACCCCTGCATTATATAAAAGGAAGATAGTTTCATCTCGTATCCTGGCTGGGACTGCGTTGATCAGAGGGTTGTCGGTGTATTCGTATTATAAAAATGATCTTACGCATACCGGAAAAATAAAGCGGCATGACTATGCCATCGCCCCCGTCCAGTGCTCTCATGTTGACCACAAATTTCTCTTTAAATAATAACGAGAACACGAAGGAAATTAAGGGTGACCGGGGGGCCGAAAAGAACAAATGCGAGTAATAATAAAAATGTACCAACCATAACCCGTACTTTACGTTTTCAAAGACACAGAAGAGGCATTGCAATCGCTGCCGGACGACGGGGAATATTGACCGGTCATTAATGATAATGCAACCCTACGAGATAGCACGAGACCGTTGTTAAATTAAATGAATAAAGAGTACTGGACAGATGGCCGAAATTCGTCTGTACGTGAATAAGAGGGTATGGTCTAACGTATCACGCAAATTATTATTCATTTGGATCGGACGATCGGGTTGCAAAACGATACATTGATGCAGACAGGTAATAAGATTTAGCAACTGCGGTCTGATTATCAGAATCAATTTCGAATATTTGAGGCAGCTGACGCGAATCTTAGAGTCTCTATCGATAATTTACGTGCTGATCCAGTTAATAACCTTAGAGAAAATGTGCTTTTTGCTGGAGCACCAATAAATCCATCTATTTGGATGGAAATTCCGAGTTCTAGTGGTACCGCATTCGAACACCTGACGCGTTTCATCCGTGATCTGACTGATTTTATGCAAGGCATGCAAGTGGGTGGCAACGAGTTTCGATATATCATCAGTCAATCCTTAAAAAGAGACGGCTGAGGATTTGTGGGTATATTTCTTGGAAAATACTCAAAATTGTGCTAATTTTTGCGAGCCTTCTTGGAAAAATATCAGAATAATGAGATCCAATTGGTCGTGCGACGCGAGTTAGAATTTGGTCTTCTGTTCCTGTTAATTATGTAATCTTTCGAGAATGATATTTTGATGATACATTATTTTAAATAATAAAAATTGACACCATAGAGTTGAACATAATGCGAAACACCATCGAAATGCATGTCCTAATGGCGAAACGTGATGCCCCAATGGCGAAACGTACATGTTATTTAAATAGAATATGTGTGTTCCACTATCCGGGCATAAAATATTTGAGGTTAGTACTCAAATTGTACGTATAATGAAACAGTGATATTGAAGAAAAATTGATTGTAGTGTAGTGCATTTTAAAATATTCAATTACTTTTATTGATTCAATAAGACAAAACTTTGAATGTCTTGTATACATTTTTTTGGTGACGGAAATTTTAAGAGTTTATTAGTTATTGAGGGTAGATTGACTGTTTCACCTTTGGGACAGACATTGAAAGTGCGTTTCGGCATCGGTACTTTTACCTTATGTGTTTAATGCCATGTCTATTAATGTTGCTCGAAAATCATTCCGTGAACAAAGGTACCAAGTTATCAGAGAATATGCACCTTGTTTAATTTTAACTGCAGATATTACTATTTACTGGGATAGCATGTTGATTCCTGGATATTTTCCAATAAAAATCAACGACAGGCTAGCTATTATGGTTACTTCTGAACGATATAAACAACTTTTAGGAAGACCAATCATTTCGTCAAGTACTGGGTACAGTCAAGCCCAAGCTGTTTATAAAACATCAGTTGACTGGTCTATCCTCGAAAATGTTAAGGCTCTTTGTTGTGACTCAATAGCAAGTAACACAAGTCGCTTTATTAGTGCCTGCACATTGTTAGAGAAATTAATCGACAGAGATCTGCTATACTTAACTGTCAGACATCACATATATGAACTTATTTTTCGATGGGCGTTTAAGAAAAATTTGGTAAAACAGGAGGACCCGATGTTTTACCTTTCAAACACTTTGAAAAATATTGGAAAAATATTGATCAAGAGTCTTCTGAATCTGGTATCACTGATAATATAAGCAATCGTTACAGAATGTAAAATAATATATTCAAGATTTATGTATGAATTTTTGAAAAAGATTTGGATTCGATGTGATTGAAAAGAGTTTCTTGAATTGGGCCTCATTTTTTTGGGGGGTAAATTACCAGAAGGTTCAAGTTTCGTCCACTTTGTCCTGTTTATCATGCAAGATGTATGGCAAGGGCGACTTATAGTTTGAAAACATTTATTTTTAGAAGGCCATATTTGAAGTTTGACACAAACGATTACACGAAATATAGAAATGTATGCATTTCTATGATAAGATTGTATGTAAAAGCCTGGTTTTTTGTTCTATTTCCGGTTAAAGCCTTGTCTCAAGACTTGAAATTATTGAAAGATCTATATCAATACAAGGTCATTAATAAAAAATATTCGCTAATACTGTGAAAAAATGTATGAACCACCTGTGGTATTTGACACCAGAGTCTAGTGCTATGGCATTTTTTATACAGATTTATTGAATATACAGAAACGTAAAATGATTTGTGACCTAAAATCTGATGGCCTAAAGATTATTTCAAAAGAACGCACACTTGTTAAAAAAAATGATTTCAATTAATTAGTCGAATCAGGCATGCATGACTTTATAAATAACACAGCATTAAATTTTGTTAAGACATTTCAAATTGATTCTACTTTGATGCTGGAGGATTCATCTGTGCGGGAAAAAGATGCCAATTATTCGCTTGGATTGAAAAGTGTTAAAGACTTGAATGTAGTAAATGATGTTGCAGACAGAGAAGTAAATCTGATGACCGAAGTTAATAAGATTATCACAAAAGGTGAAAGACAGAAGCAATATTTGTTTTCTGTCATCCAAGATTACCGCAGTTTATTCCCAACATCAGAGAAAAATGCGTTGCTGTTACCATACTAAATAAAGTGTTTACGGTCTATATTAAATGTGGGAATCAATGATTTTCATAAAAACAAGTTTTTTTAGTTAAATGCTGAATTTTGTTTATATTTAGTTCCTCCTAGAATAAAATCAAATATTATATAATAAGGAATTTTTTTCATCCACTGATAAAAATTTTCTGCTGTTTTAAGATAAATTCTTCTCCCAGTCGACAAATATAAAATAGTAATGCCTTTGTTGGATTTGTTTGGATGCAGATGAAGAACATATATATATATATATATATATATATATACATATTATTGGGGCTTCGCCCTTTGCGCGTTCCGCGCGCCAACCCCCATATTTGAATATTTTTATTCTCGTGTCTGAATAAAAAATAAAAAAATGTATTTATTAATTCACATTTATGCGTACAAACATAGATCACCAAAGCGATCTCATAAAAATTCGCTAAAAATTCAAATAAATATAGTCAATATATAAAATTTGTGTACTGTTTTATCAAATAATTGTTAATAATTTAATACTGTTAATGACTCTAATTGATATTTAAGGTTAAAATTAATTTATATGTATGAGTATACAATATTTACGCAATCATCATTATTACAGTAATAGTTATGGCCTTTGCTTGCTATTCTTGGTCACTTTCGAATGAATTATGGATATCAAATTATTATAAAATACCATTTTAAAATTCTTTCTTAATATTTGTAAATGTAAATTGTTTATTTTATTTGAATTTAATTGAACTTCTGTACTGTATTTTGTTCGATTATTCAATATTTAATTTATAGAACACGGGTTCTATGCTCAATCTTTCCAACAGAATTATTTTTATGCGTGAGTGTGTGTGCAATTACATTGAATCCCAAAGATGGCATTTTTGTAAAATATGACAGTGAAGATAATATTGAAGTTAAAAATGTCGTACGGAAAGAAATTTTCACTGTATAGAAATAATAAAAAAGTAATCATATAAAAAATTAGTTTAGTTAACAAAATTAATAAGTATGATATTATTCTCAACTATCGAATTTCTGTATTTT
>JAPYYV010011671.1:0-10654 GCA_030522625.1 Copidosoma aretas | reverse complement strand
AAACGATATGCGGACCCATGCAGTTTTGGCATGGGTCAGTCACGCCGTGTTCAAGTCGTCAGAGGCATTAAAGTTCAGCAAGAAATAATAAGCACACGAGTAAAGTACAGATAAATTGAGAGTGTGTAAAATGTAACGCGTGATAAAATAACATAATTTCAAGTATTTGTCTTGTACAAGTATACCACAGTGTGCATGTATTATATTGTTTTTGCCACATATCTTTTTGAGGTTACGATATATTTCAACTCCACCTGCCGCGACTCACGCGACCCATGCCAAAACTGCATGCTTTTTCTCGGTGTGAGGGGAAATGCATTTACGCACACCGCAGGGACAACGCTAGTTTAGGACTAAGAGGTCCTGTTTTCCGTAAAAAGAAAAAAAAAAAAAAAGTTTCTTGTTGGGCGAACAGGCCAACCACTACTCACCAAAAACCACCTCTTGCCGCGTTGCTTGACTCCACCCTGGAACCACGTTAGCATTACATCGGGGTGGAGCCACAATGAAGGACACTGTACCTTTTAGCATTACCAAGCTAGATAGCAATCAGGGACAGGGGGTCAGTTCTACACAGACCGATTCTACACGCAACGCTTTTGAGGATGCAGCTCTCCTCCTACCCTGAAAAGGATGTTAGGTCTCTGGAGGGCAGCATCTATGTTCAGCTTTACCGCAGGTTAGTTTTGCGAACGCCTGTATTTCTTTCGGTGCTACTCCTTGCTGATAAGCCAGAAGGCTTAATGTAGCGTAGATCCGCAGAAATCCTCCTGCCTCCTCACTGGTCGCGCAACCCAGGGCACCACCTAGGGGAACCCCCCACCCAGCGTCTGGTGGCCCTCTCTTCTTCCTTCTTCAAGCGGATAACCGACTGAACCAGTCATCCACAGCCCTCTATGCATCCTCAGAGCTAAGCATCGCGGGGACGATGTCTTCAGGCATGGGTACCATGCTCAGACGGTCCGTCAGCAGCTTGCGCTCTTGGTGCCACCTTGCGCACACGAAGATCGTATGCTCCACGGTATTATCCACCAAAGGGCAGTAGTCGCATCTGGGCGATGCTTTTACCGCAATCCAATGGAGACAGGCGTTGAACTGACCGTGTCCGGAGAAAAACTCGGTAAAGAAGTAATCAACCTCACTGTGATCTCGCTTCATCCACGGCCACAGTTCAGGAATCAGCCGATGCGTCTATCTGCCTACAACGGCCTTATCTCACTCCTGCTGCCACGTCGTCAACGTTTGCTTCTGCCTGTCGTCATCGTTTGGGCACCAGGAGACGAAAATTTTTCCCGGGCCAACTACGCGACGAGAATCGTTCGAGCAATCACCATAATAGCTGCGAAAAAGACCGTGCGGTAAGCGCAAGCGATCTGGAGAGATTCGATGCGCTGCACCAAAGTGAGGCACTCTCGGGGCTCCCTTCTCGTCAGCGCCCCTGCCCAGACCCTTGAGCCGCACAGCAATATGGAGTTGGCGACAGTCGCGAGGTCTTCTCTTTGCCTTCCGCGGGCTGCCAATATTCGGCATTAACCAAGCTAGCGCCGCCGCCTGACTTTGGTCGCCTTATTTGCCGACCTTCTGATATGCTCCCCGAAGGTGAGCCGAGCATCGCCTTACACCTCGAGGTAGCGCACCGCCGGACTTGCGCTGTACGCCTTACCTGCAACGTTCAGGCAAAAGTCACCGCCGAAACTTCTTTGCCTAGTAAGGACCACCATCTCCGAATTTTCGATTGTGAGCTCAAAGCCGTGGTCCCGCAGCAATTCTGCCACTATCCTCACGGCCCACCGTATTCTGCGCTCGGCCTCCTTACGGGATCTCGCCTGTAACGTGCAACGCTATATCATCAGCAAAGCCTTTAGCCCGACCATTTGAGGCATTTCTTGGCGCAGAAGTCCATCGTACACGAGGTTCCATAGGTCCAGGCCAAGGGCCGAACCCTAAGCGATGCCTGGCGTGAAACGCCTCTCCCTCTGACTGACGGTCATGTTGTGCCAGAGTACACGATCCATAAGATAGCTATCCATCAGAGGTAGTCCGGTACATTTTGGCATCCTAACGCCTTCCTTATGTCTGACCATCTGGCCGAACTTAAGGCGTTCTTCACGTCAAGCGTCAGAAGGGCCACGGCACTTATAGTCTTATAAGAGGGTTGCTAGGCCCGTTTGACGGCTCCAGAACCTCGGCCACAACCATCACGGTCGAGCAACCCTCGCAAAACTCGTACTGGTTGTCCGAACGGGTGCTGGCGCCCTTTATACGACTTTGGATCAACTTTTTTACGCGTTAAACATGTCTAGCAGAACGTATGGTTGCTCTTTAGCCACGACCTTAAGGACCTCGGACGGTACTTCATCCGGACCGCGGGCCCTGCGACCCAGCAGGCCCGAAGCGACCCTTCTTATTTTTTTGAGGGTGAAAAGTGGCACGTTACCGGCCGGATCGGCCCGGCGCCTCTTCTCAGGGTGTTCTGGAAAGAGGAAGTTAATCACCTTCTCCATAAATAAAGGCTCTATCGGTCCCAACGGATCGGAACCGTGCAGTCTTCTTAGCGCAATAACGTATCAAAGACCTCACGTGTCCCTGTCTGTGTCAGCTATGAGCTCGGGTCAGCATCTACGCTTGCTCAACTTGATGGCCCTCACCAGCTCATTTTTAGCTTTCCTGTACGCCGTAACAGTCTCCTTTGTGTCTCCGCTACATTTGCGTCGCATCGAGACATGGCGAAGTTGCTGAGCTTTTGTGCGCAGTGATTCTATTTCCCCGGTCTACCAGTAGATCGGTCCCTGCTTTGACCTGGCAGCCATTTTGGGCAGTTACGCATCGCACTATTCCATGATGCGTCTCATGGTTTCATTCACCAACTGCTCGGCTTCCGCTGCATTGGTAATCTTATTGAAAGCGGCTGGAAGCGGCGCATTAGCCAGAGCTTCACGCAGTGTGGCGTGGTTAAGCAGCGCTACGTTTCATTCGGTGGCGCGTGCACGGAGCGCTTCGCGCGGATTGGCACTATATTCCTCACGTAATGTTAAGACGTAGCAGCTAACGTAGGTGACGCAACCACACCTGATCCACACAAACCCCTCTCTGACTCCAGAGTTGCAGACAGAGAGTTTGTCGGATTGGATCACCAAGGCCGCGACACCGGTCCTGTCACCGAACCAGCCACAGGCCGGATGCTTGCAGTACTGCTCGTTTAATATAAGCAAGTCCACACCCTGGTTTTGCGTAAAGTGGTCTAGCAGATCCTGCGCAAGTTTATACCTACTTAGGTTGCACTGCAGGATTGCCGTCGTTTTCGTTAAGCTGCTTCTGCAAACACCTGGCTTGTCCTGCATCTAACAGTCCCAGCGACGTAGTGGGTGTCTGACTTCGGGTCCTTGTTCTCGCACAAGAAGCACTGCACTTCTTTTGTGCTACATCTACTCGCCACATGTCTCCTCTTAACACACCTCCAGCACGCCCAGGACCCGTCGGGCCCGACACAGTGACTGGCAATGTGGCCAAAGACCAGGCACTTCAAACAGCGCTTAACCTTAGGCTTAGGGTGAACGCAGTAGTTTGCCCACTTGATCTTGAGATGGTCTCTTCTGTTAAGGACCGCCGCACTGTGGGAGAAAATGGTATAATTTTTCTCAAAATAAGATTGCTTCTGACTGTATAGTCCGATTCTGATAATTTTTTGTTATTTTTAAGGTTTTGGATAATAGAATAACAGAAAAGTAGGTAAAAGTGATCCTTTGGCTCTAGGGGGGCAGTAAAACCCCCTACACTTGCCTTAAAATGACAAATAAACTAGAGTTTTCACAGACATTGTTATAATTTGTACTAAACACATAGAATAATCATTTTTCGTATTACCAAGGCCATATTTCTCAATAATAAAGGCGATTAGTAAAGATCCAAGATGGTGGTGACAATATGGCGGCCAAGATGAAAGAATTTAAAACAATTTTACTTGTTTTTGTAGTAATTTGTTTTTATTAACTACAACTTATTCTAAATAACGATCAAAAAAATAGTGAACATACATGTAATGTAATAAGGTGTAGGGTGCGATTTACAATTCAAACTGGTGACTAACAAAAAATGGCGGATCATCCATTTCACTAAAACCCCTTCAATAAAGGTATCAAATAAAAGGGTTTGGTAAGTAGAATTAATTTAAATGTATTGCATCAGTTGCCATTTAAAATGGCGAGTAACACAAAATGGCGGATCATCCATTTCACTACAAACCCTGCAATATGGGTATTAAATGAAAGATTATGGTAAGTTCAATAGATTCGAATGAGTTGCAACGTTTTGCATTCGAAATGGCGTCTTGCAAAAAATATCGAAGGTTTTTTTAATGGAGTTTCTATTTTCTGGGCACTGTGCTGAATCAAAATTGACAGCGTGCAAATTTTTGTATTTTTCTAATTATACTTTTAAATAATATTCATATCGAAGAGGTTGCGAACTGACAAATAGTCAACTCTTCTGTTTCAGCCTGTACTATAGCAATTAGTATAAGGTCTTATAACTGTCTACATTCTGCTTGTCGTATTAAACTTTTTATACTAAAATCATGGGGATTCGATAACTATATTTGATCTGCCATACTATATTAGTCGCTATTTCAAATGGACAATAAATTCACGCAAGCAGCAGTATTTGACTTGTCGTACTCACTTTTTTAATATTAATATTATGGGTGTTATAGTACAATAGACGATTGAAAATCTTTTTGTAAGCCACGATTTTTAATGCAAAATAGACATATATTTTACTCTATTGTACGTACCATACCCTTTTATTTTATATCCAATTGTAGGGAATGTAGTAGAATAGTTGATTCGTCATTTTGAACAAGACATAATTTTGAATGCAAAACATTGCAATTCATTTGACTCTATTCTATCAACCATAATCTTTCATTCGATACCCATATTGTAGGGGTTGTATGGGAATGTATAATCCGCCATTTTAAATGAAAATTAATGCAATACATTCAAATGTATTCTACTTACCAAACCCTCTCACTTGATACTTACCTTACCACTTGACACTTGACGCTTACCAAACCCTTTAACCCATATTGCAGGGGTTGCAATGAAATGGATGATCCGCAATTTTGTGTTAGTCGCCATTTTAAATGGAAATTGAGTAAGTATATTCAAATGTATTATACTTACCAAACCCTTTCATTAAATACTCGTTTTGCAGTGGTTGTAGTGATATGGATTATCCGCCATTTGGTGTTTGTCGCCATTTAGAATTCAAAATGGCACCTTACACCGTATTACATTGAATGCATGTTTACTGCTTTTTTAATCGTTATTCAGAATGAGTTGTAGTAAATAAGATCGAATTACGACAAAAATAATAAAAATTGTTTATAATTCTTGCATTTTGGCTGCCATACTGCCACCACCATCTTAAATCTTTAAGAATCGTCTATATTATTGAGAAATGCGACCATGATAATACAAAGGATGCTTTTTTTTGTGTTTAGTACAAGTTACCACAATGTCTGTAAAAAATCTAGTATTTTTGTCATTTTTGGGCAAGTTTGAGGGGTTTCTCTGCCCCCCCAGAGCTGAAGGGTCACTTCGAACCACTTTTCTGTTGTTTAATTATCCAAAAACTTAAAAATAAAATAGAAATCATCAAAATCAGACTATACCATCGGGATTTACCTAATTTGGAGAAAAATTAGACTATTTCCTCCCACAGTGCGTGCCGACGACGCAGGGGCCTCCACATAGGCAACACGATTGCCTCTGAATATGCGTGCCAAGAGTCGCACAACCAGATCAGAGGCTAATCCTTCCTTAAAGCAGCCCTTGATCGCTGCCTGGACCTCTTCTTTAGTGAACGTAGGGTCTATGACCCGGATCTCCCAGGACATCCGAGGGACGAGAACCCGAAAACCTCCAGCCTTGCCGACAGCCCCCCGCGCGGCTGCGGTAAACTCCTCTTGGCACTCGCTGCTGGTGTTCCTCAGCTCCCAGTGTCGGCACCTCGACCTTCTTTATAAGGGCCAGTACCTCAGTGTACTTCTTTTCGTCTGCTGGTTTAACCAGCACAGCCTCCTGTCTGACCCTCGGTCGAGGAGATACCGCATTTTTGGGTGGGAGCACATCCGCGCCTAAAGACGGTTTCTCTTTCTTCTTTTCTTTACTTCCCTCGATTTTTTTCTTCTTATTTTGGACCTTCATTCACTCTCTTTCCTGTTCCTTGAGATTCGTGGTCCCCTTTTTCTGTGGAGCTGAATCGCGAACTGAGGTCTCCAAGCCTTTTCGTGGCTTCTTGCCAAGATCTTCCGGACTAGGGATACTCCTGCCAGATCCCTTCGTTCTATTGTTTTTCTTTTTCTCTGGATCTCCCATGCCTTGCCGCGCTTTAAAGTCAGCAGAAGGTGAGAGATTGCTAACGGGCTGTCTCCTCTATTTAAAGAACCGAAGAACATTGATTGCTTCAGCAGCTGCCTCCACGTTACTCTTGATGTCGGTCTGTGTAGTACTGTACTTTTTACACAGAGATTGCAGAACTGACAACAGCTCATGCAGCGTCTCGACAACCTTATCCTCGGGCGATTGCGCCACCTCGATCTCCGTTAAAGCGCCACTAAATCCAGATGCCTCCGACTCTGTGTCAGAAGCAAAGAGCCCAGCGAGCACACTACTCTCGCCTATCTTCTTCTCCGTGGTTGTTCATTAAAAAGCCATATCTGCAACAAAAACTCCGTCCCAAGATCCTGACCGATCCATCTGGATCCCTTACGTCTATGGAGGCAGCCAACGTTGCCTACATCATATAGCTGCAGAGTGGCGACGGACTGGGTTGGTAACCCCGGGATATAGCACGCCCTACCATACTAGCCCATCTCCACTGTCTCGACTATTGCACCTTAACCAGAAAGTGTTCTGCTCTCTGAAGAGTATCCAGCAGACATCAGACGACAGGGCGCACTCGCCAAACTGAAAGAGAGGCATCGCAAGGTCAGCTTGGCCACACCACCGCAGAAGCCCGGCCGCCCCAAGCAAGGACACGCCAAGCCAGTCAAACCAAAGAGCGGGGCAGAAAACTGCCCTACTCCCCAGAAAGCCCCGCCCAGCAGAAACCCACCTGGACCGACCAAGCCACCGCAGCGATCCAGCCAAGCCAACCCCAAACGCAACCCTCCCCCAGGATAAGCCAGTTGACTGGATCTAGCTAGGTATCCAACCTATCGTCTTGCAGTCAGCAGTAGCCAATGACAGCTCAGGTCACCTCGGCACACAACCTTAGTATCGCCGCCCTGCCCAGGATCTCCCTTTGGCCGCTCACGGGTTGCACCGCACAGCAATCACGGCGGGCTTCCTTACCCGAGGCCGGCCCCCTCGAAGAAGGCCATGTAACATTTATTTATGAAGTCCAAGAAATGGTAAGCTGGGTAGAGAGATAGTGTAGGTGTGTGCGATTGTGATGTGCTTTCCGTGCCAGTTCTGCGTCCATCTAGAGGCGGTGGGCAGCGGGGAACGGTGCTAGACTACGTGTATGTAAGTGTTTTGAGGGATATGTTTAGGGGTGGAGAACGTTAGAGTAGTGTAAAACGGGACAGTGGGTGAAAAAGTGACTGTGTAGTGATTGCGGTCAGCAGCAGCGCGAGCTGGATCCACCCCCCCGAATCGCAAGAACCGAGCCACAATATTGCGATCCAAGATCCCGGTACCAGCTGGTTCCTGCAATGCTTTATGAAAAAAGCCACTATATGGTCTCTTTAGCGGTAGTAAGCCAGTATAGTCTAGCCCACCGCGTCTTTTTTATTTTGTGAGACCTACATCCTTTTGAGCAGTAGTAGCCCGGTATTATTAAGGTAACCGCATTGGCCTCGCCTCCTAGAGCTCCCTTATCACAAACAAGTAGCAAGGCCCGGACGACCTAGACGAGAGAATCCTACCAAGTCCCACCGCTTCTGTGTCAATGTAGTGTGTGTATGTGAGAGGAATGTATTCACCGCCACTTACCTCTATACATGGCTAGTAAGTATGCTGTTAGTATTAAAGCCTCCTAACCCGCTCTAGGCTGCAAGCACTACGGCCTACGACAAGGTGACGCATTCCGTGGAGGGGGTAGTAGTAGTATCAGTAGTAATAGTACTAGTAGTAGTAGTAGTAGTGGTAGTAGTAGTATTAGTACTGGTCGTATCAGTAGTTGTAGTAGTAGTGGTAGTGTCAGAGATTAGTAGAGATATTGCTGACGCCAATGCTACGGTGCGTGCCGACTTTTAGTCGCTCATTCGAGCGCTCGGTTGTGGCTAACGCTGGTAGCAAGGCGCACATCGCGTCGATCGGCGATGACGTAGTAAAGGGAGGTGTAGCCAAAAGTGTGCGATTGCGAGAGCGAGAGAGAGAAGTAGACATGTGCACGTTGGTATATATAGGAAGCTGAAAGAATGAAGGGGATATGTTTATAGGGATTGGTGGCTTCGGTGCGCCTTCGAGTGCGAGAGAGAGGAGTAGGCATGTGCTATATGTAAACATATGCAAGGTACAGCTGAGCGGACTCCATAAGGCGATGATTGCGGGATTTATTTTTTTTACAATAAGTATATGGCACTCTTCAACTTGTATATAACTGGCACGCTGTTACACGATATTTTACGCATCAATTAGTTGGTTAGAGCGAATATATGGCTCGAGTTTTTTTGTGGTCCAGTGTTCGAATCCCGCTCAGATAAAATTTTTTTTTGCAATCTATCTGTCTATTTTAATTTTGTAATTTATTTTTACCTATTTTAATTCATTTATATTGACGTAATAATATATAGGCTTATGATGATTTATTAATACCTGAACTATAATCAAGGTACAGACAGTACTACTTGAATACGTACAGGATTTTGAGTCAAAGATTCTTTTTTGCTTCCAAGTGCTAACCTGCATGATCGATGGAAAAGTTTTTTCTACTTATACTAACATATTGTCTACTCCTTTAATATTGTTTATTGAAAATAACGGGATATTATACGTTTCCAATTTTAGATTTAAAAAAAAATAATGATTTGCTAAACAATTTTTTCCACAAAAATTAATGTTTATAAACAGATACTAACATTAAATAGTAATTACACATTGTCAATTAATCAACAAAAAGGAAACCGACGTGTTATTTTGCAGTGATTATCATAATCTTAAAATAACAAAAACATATGGAGTTCGGTCAACACTCAAAATATCATACTACAAACATACAATTTACGTGAGAAAAAAGTCAGAGACACAAAAAAACTCATTCTATTCCTAGACTAGATACCCAAACTTTAAAAAATTTTTAGTAACTTTAAAAAATTACATGTGCAATCTATTTTAAATTCGAACAAAGTTTCATTTGTCAGTAGGTTCAGATTATTGCCCTTAAAAAACCTTATAATCCAGCTACAAAGAGATCGTTGGTAAGAATAAGAAAAAAAAAAATTCTGCATTTTGTCTACATGTACGAATTTTTGATACAACTTATTATACGTTGTTAAGGTATAACTATAGTTGCATCCCTAGCACGCTAGTCAGAAGCAGATTTAACCTCGGATTCAACATTGTTGTATGCCTTCTTTCTCTCTCGCACTTATGAGAAGACATAAACTTTTGCAGTTTTTACAACGTTTATTAATGTTCTTCTTATCGAACAAATACCCTTGATTTATTTTGTAAAATTCAAATATATCATTAGATATGTTTGTAATACACACAATAATATCGTCACAAGTTCATCATTACTTTACGTGATATATGTAATTAACGCCAAGATGTACACATTTCGCTATACCCTGTCTTCAACACTCAGGTAAGATCTCAGTCGCGATCTCAGATAAGATCTCAGGTGAAATCTCATGCCAAAACCTCAGCTGGAAAGTCTGCTGAGATCGCACCTGAGATCTCACCTGAGATTTTTGAAAAAAGTTCTCAGAACAGCAAGTTATTTTTTCATTTTAAGCGATTTCTAGTCTTTCAAAACATACGTGTTGAGAACATTATTTTTTAATTTTACAACGTACATTTCGGCGGGACTTAGAAATATTGCAAAATTTTTTTTTTTTTTTTTCTTTACAAGCTTGTTATTTGTTCATTTTATAAAATTCTTAGTAGTTACAGATACAAGTGGAAAGAACTATATTTGTAAATTTTATCACGTAATTCTGATCAGGAATAAACATTTTTTAATACCCAGAAATTTTTTTTTTTTTCTTTAATCGGCTAGTTATCTTTTTATGTCAAGCATTTTCTAGTATTTTATGATATACGTAAGAAAAACTACAATTTTTCATCTTAAAACGTAGTTTACAGTGGGACATACAAATTTTCGAAAAAAGTCATAATAGTCTGCTTCCTCATAGAGGAACTTTGTATCGGTAAAAAAAAAACCCTTTTTGTGGAAGTAAGTTAGTAATGTTTTATACAGCGTCTAAAATGGAAAAAATACCATTTTTAGACAAAATCTGTCTGTCTGTCTGTGTGTGTGTGTGTGTGTGTGTGTGCGCGCGCGCGCGCGTGTGTGTGTATGTGTGTGTGTGTGTGTGTGTGTGTACGTAATCAGTCATTCAGGTACCCAACGGTAGATTTTAATAATACTGGGCTTCAAGTAGCTCTATTTTCCATTGTGAATCATTTCCATAAGTTATTTTGTT
>JAPYYV010011670.1:0-10654 GCA_030522625.1 Copidosoma aretas | reverse complement strand
TGAAATAATAATGTAATATAAACCATTGTAGCTATAAAAGCCTTTAAGGACTTAATAAAGCTTTAAAATAAATACACTACGCAAGTAGGTATTTATTTAAAAAAAAAAAAAAAATATACGTGCTATATATGCATATACGTATACAAACACGCTCTGTGTACAAGATGTCTCGAGGCGTATATGGGTAGGTACATTTGGGGTGCATCTACACTCTGCTAAATCAGAATTACGTCACTTCGAAGTCGTCGGCCCCCACAGTGTCGTCTACGTCGTCTACGTTGTCGCTGTTCTGAGGTTCATTGTCGGAGGTAATGTGCTCGCGCTCAAGTTACAAATGCAAGCAACTGCGAGGAGCCGATACGGTTTGTGCACTTGTCGAGCATTGGCATATTGATGAGGGGAAGGTGTCTTGTCTCTGGGCTTTTCTCTCTCTCTCTCTCTCTTCCTTATATAACTTGACAGGGCATTGTTGGTGCGGAAAAACGTGAATATTTTTTTTCATACGATATCCATCGCTGCTTTGCGATTCATAAAGGTCATGTGCGTGCAGTGTCGATGATGTTTACGCCTCCTTGACCCTGTGGGACTCTATTCAAATGTGCGTTTGTTGCATCGCCGTACCTATTTATGATTTTATGCATTTTTTGAACTATGTAATTCCGAAGTCACAGACATTTATGTAAGTGTATGTAAACCAAATGCGTGCAAATGATAACTTGCGTCGCGTTGTTGAATTCAAGGCCATGAACTGCTATTTGTGATACAAAATTTGCTTATCAGGTTTTTTCTAATAATTTGCTTGTTGATATGATAATTACTGTGTAACTAAAATGAAAAGAGCAGGACTACTTTAATTACACGTTTTGGATGAAGGATAATAAAATTTTTGACTAATTAGAAAAAAAAATTTTTTTAATTTTTTACTGTACAAAAGTTTGAATGCATGGTATAATAAATACAGTACTAAAGCTTTGCTTTTATTGAAAAATACATTGCGTATGTGGATTACGTAAAAATGTTCAAAACACGTATGATGAATAATATTTGCGAGCGTCAAACCATGAAATAATGAGTCAATGAATCTTATTTAATGTACATATTTACAAAGTGTCGCTAAAATGTTTAAAATAAAATTTTTTTTAAAGATTTTATTTTAAAAATTACGTCTTTTTGACGTTTTTGTGTTTGTAATTTTGCCTATAAAAGTTTATGAACAGCGCAAGATTACAGAGGAGATTGCCAACGATCATAGTCGGCGCTTTCTTTGGTATTGGGCAGGACGGAAGAAAAGCCTGAGATTGATGTGCTACCAAGAACAAAAACTGGACCTGAAAAAAGAAAAAATAAATACTAATCGGCAAATAATCATTTCGGAATTAGCTATTTGCATGAAAAAATCTATTTGGTCCGTCAGGTAGATTATAAAGAATTATTTGATACGTATTATTTCTTTTTTAACATAAACAAAAACTGACGGCAATATAGCACGTCAAAGTTTCGGAGTAGAGGTGAACTACGTCATTATCTCGTAGATTTTCTACGAGATTATGACGTCATACGTAAATTTAACGCGCTCTATCTCCGTCAGTTTTTTTTTATGTAAAACAAAAAAAACAAAAATACGTATCCAATATTTTTTGATAATCTAGCTGACGGACCAAATGAAATAAAAAAATTTTTTCCATGGAAATAGCCAATTCTTCGAGATGCAACAATGGTGAAAATTAATATTTTTGTTTCTACGGCTAAAAACTATCTTTTACACAATGCATATAACGATTAAAATTTGAAAAAAATGTTTTAAGGGTGGTTTTTTTTTAATTTCGCGATTATAGAAATATTAAGTGCTTACAATCTGTATTCTTGTGATGTAAGGCTTGATGATATTGACCATTTTTGCCACTGATGGTCCCATACTAGCTAAAAGGTAGTAAGAGTACATAATGACGTGTACAGAGCCATTGATGAGTATCTGCATGGATGTCATGCCTCCAGCGAAGTATTTTGCACAAAAGTACGTCACCAGCACCGTAGAGATGTGATGATACACGTGGAGAACGGTTATTTGGTTGTTCTTTTTTCTGAGGACAAACACCGCTGTCTCTACTAGATCGATGATCTTAAGTATTAGGGTCCAATATGTAATGTGTACAAACTGTAAATATATTTGAAAATGATTTTACTCTTGCTAAATAAAGCCAATCAATAGCAAAATAATAATTATACAGAGCAATGCAAAAGTATTTTAAGGCTCATTTTTGGAAAAAATAGGGACGATGAAAAATTTCTTTCATGTGCCTGAACGTAGGGGCTAATTTTTTAAAATGAATTACATTAGATGCCCTAATGATATATTTGATCTGAATTCCAAACAACATTTTATTTGTCAACGTCATAAAATTGCGTAACACAATTCGCCACTAATGCGCATCCAGCCAGGGCGATCACAACAGTCCCTCGAGCGTTGCTTCGCAATCACCCTTGGGTTCAGGGATCGCCCTGGAGAGATGCACATTATTCCCAAAAAATCCTATTTTATTCTCACTTGGAAGATTTTAGTCATTGTTGATTATGATACTGCAAGTACAATTCGATTAAAGCCTCAGGAACTCTATCAGTAAATATTATCAAGTTTTTTATCCAGCAATTAACTTTTTTTCTATGCATGACAACTGAATATAATTTTCGTCCGTGATAGATACATACTAAAAATGTAATAAACTTAATCTGTAGTATTTGTGATATTTACAAAAATTTCAGCAAATGCCCTTCATTACAAAATTTTGGGCATGAAAAATGCATAAATTGGATTTTTTTTAGAATAACTCTGAATTCTAAAATAATACTTGATATTTCACGAACTTGGCTGTTAAATTTTATTTATAAGAATTACGCAAATATGACAACAAATAAAACACTGATCAAGTAAGACTATTGATTAAACAACTATTATTCTCATCAATTATCGTTTTTTAATATCGTTTTTCTACTTTGTTTCACTTCTATTGTGTTATATATTCAGAGAAAAATGATAACCTGTTAAAAATAAGATCACGTATAAATAATAATTGTATGGTATTTTTTGCAATTTTTGGTACATTCGAGGTCACTTTATGTATGTTATGATTAGTTATGTGTTCTTTTCAACTATTCGATTTTCATGAAATGCTCTTGATAAACTTTAATAATTAAAGAATAACTTACTCTCATATCAATTGGTCTAGTTGTATATCTTACAGGTTCGCACCCCAAGGTTAGCTCTGTTGACCATCCCGAAGTGTAGAAAGTGTACACTATAATCGCATTCGATACGATTTGGAATATATTATAGTAGAAAATGAAGGATTTCAGGGAATACGGCTGCTTCTTTTCCATAAACTTTGGTCCACATTTTAGCACGAAGTACGTATAACTAAACAGTATTAAAAAAACGTGCATCGGATTGTCGATCAGAAACCAGCCCTTCAATCGTGGATCTACCATAGAGAGGAACAAAAAAAAAGCGTTTACAACTCGACAATGATAATAATTGGAAATTTTCAACACTTTTGACACACATATTTAATTTTGAGAATTTATATTTTTACGAGTGCAAGCGAAACACAAGAAAATCATGATTATTGAACATTATTTCACAATAATTATATCCTTGCAATATTTCAACACTGCATCAACATTTTTATACAGGAATTGGTACGCGATAAAATGATATTGTGATTCTATTATATGCGACTTTTAGTCCAAACAACACAGGCGTTTCTTCGATTATTAAATAATTTTTACTGCATGAACGATTTTGAATCATTACCTGCTTGTTCTTCATTATAATAGTGGTATAACTCTGCCCAAGACATTTTGATTTGGTGTCACCACGTGGACTGTATTTACTGTACAAAATACAAAACAAATTTTTTAGAATACTTCTGGAAAAAAAACGCTTAACAAAAAGTCGAGAAAAGTCGATAAAGCACTTTACGAGCCAAGCAAGCTTCGTTTAACGACTCTTGACCGCGAGAGTTTGGCGGGCCTCTGAGCACTTGTATTTATAGCTTACAGATTGTACTTAGCGATGGACGTATAAGCGGCTGATACAATATATTTCCCAGCCAGATAGTATATAGTAGCCGAAGGTGCACGCGCACCAGCATAGGTAGGGATATAATAAATTCACACGCGCCGGGAGCATTTGCCTCTTAATTACTAACGTCACTGATTCCATCACGCATAGTTTTCTCGTTTAGCACGTTCATATGAAATATGTCTTTTTTTTATTCATAAGTTTGAGCAGCGTCATTTTTGGGAATTTTCGTTTCTTTGAAGAACTGTTAAGTAAAAGCGTATGTGTGTAGATTATTTCTTAACTCAAGTGTATGCTTCAATGGAATTTCTTAAGTATACCCGAATATTAATTTAAATTTTGATTGTACTGTAAACTCTAAAAAATAATACAGCTAACCGGTTTTTTTTTGTCGTAGTATGTAAATCTTATCTACATAAAACATGTACATGGATTCGTCGATTTTGAAAAATTTTTGACTTTACTTTTGAAATGCAATAAAAATCTGAAATTCAATGTCTAATAATACAGTATCAACTATTTACAATGTTGCCTTCTTTAAACAACACACTTGACTAATCGTGGTGATATTAATGTATGACTGAAATTTAAAAAAGATAAATAATTTTTTTAAATAATTTCTTTAAATATCTTGAGACATATTCGTTATTAACTATTTTTTTCAAACCTAAAATCAGTAAGATGAAATAATGATACAAGTTTCGGCTGCACTAAACGCTATGCTATTTAAACTTAGTCATGGTATAAAATGCGTATTCAAACATAACGGTAGATTTATTACGTTTTATTGAACTATCACTTGTATGAGAATTTTTCGCCTTATAAATCTCTGGATTCTGTAAAAACATATTTTTTATCACACATTAGAAGAGGTACAACTGGGATTGATGAAAATCGTATCAATTTATCGTACGTTCATCTTGCAGACGTTTTAATCAAGTGGGAATCTCGCACGGGAATCTGATTTTTATCATTCCGACCGGTTAATCAACTACCGTTAAGTAAGTAAAAATTATTGTGTGCAAAAAATAAATTTAGCCGACGTATTCTTACTTTAAGAGCTATCTCTGGATTAAAAAATATTCAAACAAATGCTCGTACAGTGCTTAAAAAAAAGACTCAAAAAAGAAAATACTCCGTGCAAAAGTATAAAGCATGCGAAATAATATCAGCGAATCCTTACAGCCGTATGGCGATCAATAAATTAGGCTAGCAACGCGCACACACGTCCAAGCGTACGCCTTGTACGCAGCACCGCACGCACGTGCCTATAACGGACTCCCAACCCCAAACACACACGCATACACACACACACACACACACGTACATAAACATAAATGCATGAATACAAACATACAGGGGGTAAAATCGCGTATATATGTATGTATGATAGCCTAGCGAAAAAATTCAAACAATCTTAAATGAAACAATTACCCTCAGCACAATCCTGGAACCATCTACTAAAGAGCACCACCCGAAAAATTCACCAAACGGAACTTCCACTCGTGGCTCACGCTACCGAAACCCCACCTAAGCGGGGATGCCGGGATTTCGCGCGTGCAAAAGCGGCAGCACTACACCTCGTGTCAGCGGGCGTGCGCCGTAACCTCAAAATTGGCTCGGGAACAACCGAGCAACGTACCGTACCATAGATGGGCACGAGCTGGCAAAAGTGTCCGAGCCGAACTCACTTTTCCGTAGGACTAAGCTGACCCACGCTCCAAACGAACGATCTTCGGGATGCCCGGGCACTCGAATAACGCAAGTACAGCCGGTGGACGTTGCTCCTCCGGCGACGCCGACGCCTCCACCTCTCAAAACACTCGGTATATATACGATACGCACGGAGAACTTTTATATAGCCGAGACCCTGGCGTTCCTTTGACGCGGCTTGCTCGTATATATAAGTACAGTCTACCGGCTAAGATGGCTGAGCAAGGGGCACCCGTGCACGGCACTATGCCCAGACCCACACCAGCCAGCTGGCTCTTCGGCGTAAGGATGGGTGTGAGTCACGGACTTGCGTAAGTGTGCAAGCTGATGAAACAGCCAGCCGTGGATAAGCCGGGATGGTTTTCCGGTGTCTAGTGTCTGTGTTTTCTCTCTCTTCCTGGCGGTCTCTCTGGATTTCGGAGTCGACGGGCGTACTTTGGGACATATGGGAGAGTCCACGAAAAATAAGGGGTCGGGGAAACCGACAGTTCGAAAAGGGTTGAATCTTTCGGAGTTTTTGGAATTTTCACATACAGATATGACGCCACGTCAAGCGAGCTTGTGTCAATACACTTACGACTTGAATTTTTGTTATCTGTTTCAGTACTAATTATGTATTTTGACGTTGAAAAATTTATTCATGCTTTTCGACGAAATAAACCAATGCCCTGTAGACACACCCAAAACCAGATAACAAGCCAGGCCTATGATATCAAAGAAGAAGTGTAATATTGTCTACAGATTTGAGCATAACTTTGTGCGCCGCGCTTGCATCATATCATTAAATAATGTTATAAGCTTTCATATTTAACTAGAGCTTGGACTTACTGCTTTTCAATGGTAATTCAGCGAGTTATCCATCAATAATATTAACATCTTCATACTCTAACAATACAATATGACCACACGAAATATCCTGTCGATCTCGTAAATAGCATCTTAATACTCATTAGATAATCCATAGTGCCACTCCTACAGATTTCAATACTAGCAAACTCGTTTATCAGGGTCATATTATCCTGAGACATTGCATAAAGAGAAAGGCAGTTCGAACCAAAGTAAATTTACATCTTGTAATCAATAGACTTCTTCCAAATAGTCACATTTAATAAACTTGCTTGAGCAAGACTGGACTCTTGTACTCGTTCAAGGCCGCGCTCCAAATTGATTTCTTTTCTCTTTTTCTGCTTTCTCATTCTCTGTTTATTCTGTCTCACAAGCGTTCTTATACACTCTAAATTTAATCGAGTGTAAACAGAGGCACTCAACATTTTAGAGATTCCCTCTTGTAGAGCAATAGTATCACTTTTTAAAAAAAAAGTAATTTTTTACTCTTAAAAAAAATAAAAAATGATAATCCACCCTTAGTCCGAAACACTTGCTTTTATTTTGATATGAAATCACAAGGCGTTTTAATTAAGAGCCGATCTTCATTTGATTGTATTCGAGAGTAGAACTAGGAGTACAAACTACATTTATTTGCGATATTTTATTTACGTAAATAGAAGTAAGACATGGGAGAATTAATTCTACAAAGTTTGAGATTAAGTGGTATGAGATGGATAATCTGTGGGAAGTAGGCAGTTAAAGCTTGCGCATAAAAACCCTTTGAATTTTATACTGTAAATCATAATTTTCGGATGTAATTTTAATTATCTCTGCAAGGTATAAATGATTAGAGTTACTTGACTTGCATAAATATCGTACGAAAAACAGGATGGAAGTGGACCCAAAAAAAACGAAAGTTTTAATTTTTAAGAATGGAGGCAAGACAGGAAAAGAACAATTTAAGGTTAAAGGCGTTACTAGAAGTTGTAAGTGACTTTTCAAGACACGGGGAAAAAACAGCAGGCAAGATGCAAAGGGCAATTAATACCGTTTGGGGCTTGAATAAAAGAGCTAAAGTAAATAGTTTGAATCGAAGATTATTTCTTACGGATTCAATACTAAAATTAGGCTGCTTATATGGAGCAGAGACTTGGGGATAGAAAAAAAATAGAAAAAATTGAGGGTAGATTTACATACGGAAAATGGAGGCGGGAAGAGTTGATATAGAAGTAGATATTAGGAAAAGAGCAAAAAATTACTTTTCATACACTTTAAAAATGGACAAGAGCAGATGGCCATACATTGTATGCTTGATGGACGAAATAAGGGGAATAATCAATAAAAATTCGGCAAAATGGGGAAAAGAAGTCAAAATAGTATGTGAAAAAGTAGGAGATGGAAAAACGATAGGACTTACGAAAAAGGCAACTGGGGAAAATGAACTTGAAAAAATAAAAAAGAATTTTACAAGTGGTAGGTAAACTTTAATCAATCAGGGAATACAGAAAAACTGGAAGGGGATTGAAAACTCGAATTTTCGTATATTCTAAAGAAATAAAAGAAAAACCGGAAAGGGAAAAATATTGGGATAAAGAAAACTTATCAGGGGATTTGAAAGAGCAATGGTGTAGGATTAGATGCGGGAATTTAGGAACGACGAAAGAAAAAGTGTTTAAAATGATAGACTGTAGGCTTTGCAATGAAAAAGAAGAGAGTATGGAACACATATGGCTATGCAAAGAGGCAGAAAAAAGGATAGGAAATGAAATGATAAGATCAGTCAGGAATATAGGATTAAAGGGTAATGAAGAGACATGTAGAAGAGAACTATTAGGAATATTTAAAAGGCAACCGGTAGATGATTTATGTAAAACCATCAGATCTTTCGAAAACTTGGCTAAATCAGGGACCGCAGAGTGAAGCCCGAACGTGGAATGATATGTTATGCGTTTTAATTTTGAATATTAAATATTGAATATTAAATTTTTACCCATGTAAAAACTAATTCTTATAAGTGTTTATGTTAGAATAAAATGATTAAGTTGTTAAATTCTGTTATAAGCGATTTAAGGGAAAGTTAATTTTAAGTTTAGACGATACAAGATAGGAGAATGTAAAAGGATGTACAAATCTGCACAAGAATGAATAAATAAACAAATATAAAGAAACAAAATTGCAGATTTTCTTTAATAAAAAAAAACGACATATCGTAAAAAAAAATTTTTTAAATGAAGCTGTTTTAATGCTCTATGAGATGCAACTATTAAGAAATCGAATTTAAATTTTTTTTACCCTTAAAGTAGCCAAAAATCACGTTTAGGAAATAGAAAATCGTTATAACAACCTTAATAAGGTACGGAACTTGGATTTTTTTTGGAACTGATAAGTACAAGGATATAAAAACAAACATTTTTAACCTCGAATCATCGGAATCACTTGAAGGGTTGCTAAAATACGGCTGATTTTTCAAAGAAATTGTGGTTTGTCTTCAGTTAAAAAAAACGACATGGGTTAAAAAGATTATTCAAAATGGTAAACAAAGCTATTTTAATGCTCTGTGGGATATGTTTGTTTAGAAAATTAAATAAAAATTTGTTCACCTCAAAAATAGCAGAAACCCGTTTTTTGGCCATCAAAAATTGGCATAAAAACCTTAATAAGGTATAAAACTTGAATTTTTTATTCGAGCTGCTGTAAAGGCATGAAACCAAACATTTTAATCCCTGAATTATTGAAATCGGTCATAAGGTTCCTGAGATATGACTGATTACATACATACACACACACATACACACACACGCACAGACGAACTTTTTATAAAAATGGTATTTTTTCACTTTATACACTGTACAAGTCATTTCTAACATATTTCCTCAAAATTTTTTTATTTACCGATACAATATTTCCTCTACAATAGAGCTGAGCCCATAAGTTTCCAACTAGTTTGGATCTGTAATAAATAGGAAAAATTATATAAAATTCCGAACACTAAATTTTTAAAATCCTTTTTCAGACACCAAAAGATACTGTTTTTCTTAAATTATTACTGTGTATATTATGTAGTCAAATTACTAAATTTACTATGTATACATTATTATTGTGTTACTCGTGTTACTTATTATTACATAATATAATTACATTATATACGTATACGTTATTAAAAACTACTCTATTTAAGTTTTAAGTGCAAGATAAGTCTACTCACGGAACATAATCTTCTGATTTATTACCCTGTTGTTGATCGCTTACTGCTCAGTATAATGCGTGTTCACACGATGGATGACTAGATCACACTGTGAGCTTAGTCAGCTGAGTGAGTCAGTGGTCAGTGACCTAGCTGAGCTACGCACCCTATACCGCGCAATGAGCTGCGCAGCTCACCTGATGATTAAACAACAGTGTGACTTAATCATTCATCGAGTGAGCACGTGAATAGAGTAGTTTTCAATAACTTATACGTACATATAATGTAATAAAATAATAGGATATATAATAATAATAATGTCTTCATACTCGGTTAAATACACAGTTAAAAATTTTGTGTAGTTTGCACTTATTATTTATAAAAATTAAACAAAATTCTTACACTTTCGTACACACATTTTGTGTGTAAGATATGAGTACAATGGTTAAATAACACAAGATTTGTGTACTCTTAACACGAAATTCGTGTAAAATACAAATAACACAAAACATGTGTAGTCTGTTTAATTTCAAACACAATTTTTCTGTTCGTAATTGAACAGATATTGAACAGTTTATTACGAATCACGAATAATTATTTTGATCTCCTCAGTCTTCAGTAATTCAAAATTCACGTAAGTTAACAAAACTTGTAAATTATTGTGAGTTTGTTGACATGCAGCTGGTAAGAAACAATACATGTGGCTACTCAAGACTACATGCCGTTTCGACAGACAATGTACAGTGTTCTACTTATTTTTCCTACTTCGGGCGTTTTTGAGAGGCTGATGCGCCCTCGGTAGGAAAAACAGTGTCCGCCACTCAAGTGCGATCCAACCAGGGCTACGTTGC
>JAPYYV010011669.1:0-11746 GCA_030522625.1 Copidosoma aretas | reverse complement strand
AGGGCCTGAGGGCCATTAACCCAGAAAAAAATCAATGTACCCGTTTGACCAAATATTTTTTAAGTCCCTGAGGGGGGTGAGGGGGATGAGGAGGGGGCAAGGGGGGGCTATTCAGAAAAGAAAATATATTTTTTACGTGTAATTACGGAGAAAATGATCGAATTTGAGAGGGGTGGCGAGGGGGGTGAGGTAACAATTGACGATCGTCAAAAACACGTAAAAATCAAAACAATACTCCCGTGATTTGATGGAGGGAGAGGAAGGCGGAGGAAATTACAGTCCTTACAACTATATATATATATAGTAAGATATGTATATGTGAGTGCATTCAGAGTCGAACAGAGAAAATCAACGCAAACTATTTGTTCTAAAAAAATTATGGAAATGAGAGTTCCTAATGTCGGAAAACAGTTTCTATATTAAATGAGCCGTAATCTTTAAGCATTGCTACTTTACAGTTCATTAGCAATTTTGTACAGCTACAGACGCTAAATGATAATCTTAAAATTTATCAGACTCATGAGGATCTGTAGCGTATAACCCGGATACTAAACGGGAAATATAGTAGGGAGCCCTCTGCGCAATCTGTCAGAAGTTATATTCTTCATCAGATTGGGAAGCACTGCTACAAGTTAAAGATCATGTGCCCTAACTTTTTAATTTATTTTCCTGAACTTGGATCGTGCATGCTTAAAACTAAAAGGCCATATTTTTCCAAAAGATAATAAAGTGCGTTTTCCGTATTATTAGTGATTTCGCTCCCCTATACTGAGACGTTTATTACCTATTAAGTCTTTTGTTCTTTGAATACACAGAACCCCAGGATAGAGAGCACTCTACCATCTTTTCCGTGCATGATCAGTAACATCGCGCTTATAAACATTTACTTTGAATAAACATTGTACCCATCATGCTGTCTCTTTGACAGATGGCTTTTTTTTCCTTTTAAAGGTTTTGATTATATGAAACTATTCCATAGAATATTTTCCTACTTACCCTATTTCTTAACATGCTATAACTTTTTTAGAAAATTTTTGTTTTTAAATATTCTACCAATACCTAAATTCATTTACAAAAACTCCAATAATAATAAAATTAAAAAAAAAAGAATGAAAAACAGCTTGACCCGAAGCCAGAACTGGGGCCGCCAGATCGTGAGGTGAGCATTATATCCACTAGGGCAGACTGCAAATTATTCCTGACATACAATTTTCGCCCATATAAGGAACAAATAACATGTAATTTTGTTTCGTTATTTCCAACTGAATTGTGTACGAATATAGATATGTAAAGTAATTTCTGATTTTTTTTTTAAACGGTTTTTCCTCTAAATAATACTTTGACTTCTGCTATAAAAGTAAACTTAACATTATCGTAGGAAATAATACAAGATATCAAGAGAAAGTCTAAAAAAAATGAATATTATTTATTAAGGATAAAAATATTGATATTCAGTTAGTAAGCTATCTAAATAAAATGTTTGTAATATAATGATTCAGTTGTAAATAATGAGAACAAAAGTAAATCTTACTTGTACCTCATAATAACAAAAATTTTATGTGAGGTATCACCTACACTCTGCACACACAGATCCCAAAGCACATTCCAGTGCAGAGACGCACGTACCAATAAGAGAGCGTAAGTAGTGTTCACGGGAATGAGTATTTGTTTGAGTTTAAGGCTTTAAACAAATTAAAAAGGTGTGCTGAGCACAGCCCAGGTCAAGTGCAATGATCGGGAAAAGGTGCAGGTAAAAATAACTGTACAAGCTTGTTAAGTATAACTATATACAAAATTAATTTCACTATTAAGTAAGTGTGCGCGGTGATATAAGGGCATTCTATGGAGCGGCAGTGAGTTGACTAATTGTGTTGCGCAGAACACCAAGCAAATGAAAATTCGTATAGCAAGAGTAAGTTGAGATTTGAAGATAATATTCGACAAAGACATTATAATAGTTAAGAAAGATAAACACTGACCTAAGTTCAAATAAATTATCAGCTTTATAGTTATAATAGCATTTTTGTATAGCCTCAAGAATTTCGATGCATCAAATAGCAAAAGTTCATCCTGCACTAAACAGTATTGGACAGATAAGACGGTGTGACCGCGTTGACTCGAAAACGACGCGAAACTTAGCAGATAACCAGAGCGCATAAATTGGTTTTCATGGCAGCACCGTCTAACCTGTTAAATACTTCATTCGTGTACCCGTGTGGCAGATTGCTGTCCGTTGGCTTGCTCGTGCTGACGACTCTATAGGCTACGACGAGCTATACCGCCATGGAACGCTGCGCGGTACTGTGTCAGCTCGTGCCGTGCGCTCACTCAGTTGTGCCTGGTTTTGCCTGTAATCTTTGTAAGCCGTGACGATGTGTACCTCTATAAATTAGTTTTTGGCGCTGTATTGAGGCTTGCCGTCATCTCACTCGGTCTATACGCCACGAGGCACTGAGTCGTCGTAACGCATTGTACAGTAGCATATATTATACATAATATGTCAGTACACTTTTTTATAAACCTGCTCTCTATTTACAATCTAATAGAATAACCTCAAGTATTATTTTACATACTTTTTAAAAGACTTTTTTCATTAATTAAACATTTTTTGTGCATATTATTTATCAATAATTGTATCTTTATTCAGTAAAATGTATAAGCTAGTTAAAGTTAATTTGGTACGTGTACTACGGTTTCTTTTACTGCGCAAATAAGATTCATCTCTGATTACCCCTACATTGTTTTTATGACTATGAAATCCAAGAGTGAGATAATCACTTTGTCAAAATTATAATCAGAAAATTATCATGTATACCCCAACGCATACTGTCTCTTCGAATGAAATTAAGAAAATTTTTTTTTCATACTGCCAAACCAATTTTTTTGACTGTTAATACATACATGCAGTAACTCTATACTGCTGGAAAATTCCAAGATCATTTGGTTGAAACGAAAAAGTTTTAACCTAATTTTTGAGCAGCATCAGTTTAAAAAAAGAATGTTTTTTAACGTACCAATATCTAGTTAAGCTCACAAAATTTAGGCTTGCTTGGATGATAAGTAAAAGAAAATTCTCAATATCGAATCCTGAAAGTTTCGCTTAATTTGTTGAAATACTGCATATTTCTTAAAGCACCACATTTATAAATTATTCATTTATCCTAAAGTCACATTAACGAGTAGGTGAAGGAACGATAAATAATCATTTGTAATTTTTAATCCATATTTCCAATATATTAATCGGTTGTTTGTGCATTTGTGCATTATCAGTTGAGAGCGGATAAAGAAGCAAGAAAAACTTCTAGTTGTTGTTGACTAGTTGAGCAACGTTTCGTTGGACTAAACCCCAACCTCGTCAGGCTCAATCTTATTGTCGTGGCGGTTGTTCGCAGATATATATATATATATATATATATTTATGTACATTTATCAATGATTAGAACTATTGACTCATCAAATATTAATATCAGTGATCCAGAACTTAAATCTTATTCTGATACTGATGTATGTCTTCAAGAATTAGACATTTTTCAAATTTGTATTGAAACTGTAAAGCAAAGTCAGTGTGACAAATGGTTTGAAGTTAGAAAATTGAGGACAATTGATTGCTCAAAAGCTCATGAAATAAAAAGTATAACAGAAAAAACTGATGATGAACTTGTCCAAGATCTCCTTTCTCAGACGGAAATGAAAAAAAGGGAAACTTTGGAGTACAGAACGAAGAACAAAATCAAAGCAATTCGCGAGTATTCTCAAAAATTTAAACAAGATGTAAAGTGTATTGGAGTGTATATAATGCCGCAACAGCCCTGGTTGTGCGCCAGCCCTGATGCCGTTGTTGTTCATGAAGAGTACATTGTCAAGGTCTTAGAAATAAAATGTCTCATAAGTTGTCGGAGTAAGCCTATGCTTGACATTAAGGAAAAGAAGTGTAATTTACCTTACTTATATCTTCATAATGACAGAATGCATTTGCAAGCTTCACACAAGTACTACACTCAGTGCCAAGTACGCATGTACGCCATGGGATTGAGTTAACGTGATTTTTACGTTTGGTCTCCGAAAGGGAGCTGCTTAGTAGATGTATACAGAGATGAAGATTTTTTAGTGAAAATAATACCTAGATTATATTTTTTTTATACACAAAACTTTTTCTAAAATGAAAAAAAAATGTTCAAAATAAATCTGTAATAATACGTCAAGTTTAAATAAGTAAATTAGATGGAAATGAAAGACTGTATTTTCAATAACAATAAAAATTATGTATTTATTTACCAACTCAATTAGAACAGTATTCTTGAAATTTATTGGTCAATGATAGGTGGTTGCAAGTTTACTAAAACATAACACATAAATATAATATCATCAGCATAAGAAAGCATTTCTGGGCTAAACTTGTAGACAATCTTGTAGGTTCTTATCTTTTGCATAATTCTCTCAATATGTATTCTAACTTTTGCCGCTTTATAGGTTTCGTTGATTTCTTCTGCTGTAAAATGTTTGTTTTCTAAAAAAGAAGGGATCACAACTAAAACATTTCTTCCAGAATCATCTAAAAAGTTTTGATCCGAGGGAATCCCTTATCTGCAAGTACAAGGTCACCTGGTTCTAACAAGACGAAAACACCCGATGATGTAGTAATTTGGGAGTCACTGGCACGTCCACCATGACACTTACTTAAAAAATAAATTAATCCTGAGGAAGTATACCTTACTAGCACTTTAACCCTGTATCTCTTCTTATGATGAGAGTAAAATTGGACTCGTTGCTCTGCAGAAACTGGCTGTTCCATCTCAAATTTTTACAATCCATAATTATTCAGCAGCTTGTGTACTCTTGCTTGAAAAAGTTGGCATAAAAATGAAATGTTGACATTTAGCAACCAAGTATTCCATAATCCAGTAAAATATTTTGCAAGCTGTTATCCTATGCACGTTAGTAAGTACAAAAATTACAGAAAACGTCATTCCACTTTTTACTTTTACTAAAAACAGAAGAAGCCGATTTTCAATGGTGATTTGTCTATTAGGGCTGTTGTCTAACGCTGTTGGAGACAACATTTAGAGCAATAATTGGAACACTTTAGGTATCACTCTAGCTAGATCGACAAGTTAATTCGTATTAACAGACTTCCAAATCCATGAAACCCCTCTGAACAGATACGACTATTTTTAACTTTCTCTTCCATTATTTATGTAATTCGAGTTCGAGCTTAATATTGTGGGGACCCTGTCCTATCGTCACGTAGAGTTAAGTCAACTCTTCCTCTCCGACCGCGTCTTCTCTCTCCCTCTCTCTCTCTCTACCGTTGTGCCACGCACACTTTAGCTTGCACGTTGGTTGTGTACCGACTCGCTTGCCTATTCTTCTGGTCAGTCGTGCCTTAGCACCATGTAACCTTACTTATACTTTACTTTTAATAACCTTTGTTATTGTTGAGTAAGGCTTTGTCCTTTCTGGTTCTTACGTTCCTCCTCCTGAACATTGCAGCCGTGGAGCTGCCCAGAAACCACCGCACTCTTCAAGCTCCTGGAGCCTATACTTCGAAGAACATGTCACTGGTCCTCCGAATAAATTACACATAAAAATTTCTTTTTGCTGAACCTTCTGAAGAAAACTTACTCAAGTAGATTTGTTAACTGGAAATGTTTTTTTTTTTTTGGCTCGTTACTGTGGGTAATATTTTGGAATGGTGTGTTTGACTGCAGACTTATTTTGTTAACTAGCACATCATTAACTGCAGCTTTAAAATCAGAAATATGTTTATGTTTTAAATCACATTCGTATCTATGAAGATCTGCCTTTGCCCTTACTCTGCTTGCGTCATCTCAAATTTATGGAACATAACTAGGGTGTAGTGGATTATCTAATTTTTTATTATTCTCAAAATGCTGAGAACAAATAAGATGATAAGGTGTTGGTTCCCACGGAGAACCATCAGAGTTTTTGGGCTGCATCGCTTCCAACCATTTTCTACGTCTCTTTTCTGCATTATTTTTTGCTGGAAACGGATAGAACTCTAAATCATATGAATTGGTCGTTGTATTCTTACAATTTGCAAAACAACATCGCATGCTCCGTTTTGATTGCCTTACAGAAGTCCCTACATTGGAGGTCACACTGATAAAAGAAGGATTACCTTTAAAATGTGTTCTTGTTTTAGATATGTGCATAAATAATATTTGGTCTGAGGTGAATGAAGACTATTGCATAAATCTTTACGTGGTATAATCGCTGCTACCATAGGATATGTAAAAAATATTGGTGCTAATGATGTTTTCTAACTGTATTTCTATATATTTTTTCGTTTGTTTGCATGCAAGAATTTTGGCCTGATTTTGGCTAGAGAGGGCGCAACCTCTGCGTCGGCTCGGAGCAAATAGAGGTACAGATTGTCACAGCTTACGGAGGTTATAGGCCCAACTAGGCATAGTAAGCCAGACCAACCATTAACGAGCCGACACAGTGCCGTACAGCGTTCCATGGCGGGAAGCTCGTCACGGCCTACAGAGATGCCAGTACGGGCGAGCCAACGGACAGCAAGCCACCACGCGGGTACACTACACGGAGAGACGAGTAGCACATGAGATACCCTTTCTTAAGTGCAGCATTCGCACCGCCGATCAGTGCAACACCTACTAGGTTTTTGGAGTGCCTGATACTCCAGAAATAGGGGACGGCGGTACTCTACATGCACGGGTAATGCTAGTGTGGTTAGAGGGGATTTATGCATTCTGTTATTCATTTATTTACAAACGGAATGTATCCTATGTTGTTATGTATGTAAAATATGTGAGCGGCATAATATATGTATAGCTAAATATACAATATACACAAATACATATATAGATCAGCATACATGGATACAGAATTTTTCTTTAATTACATACAAATAAATAACTGTACAATAAATTCGTTTGATTGCCATTACCAGACTAATAGATCAACAAGTTAATGATTATTTAAATATAAAGTCATTTGTTGTTTACTGGGATTAAATTATAAATAATAAAATAGGTAAAAACTTTTGATAGATTTATTTTTTAACAAACTAGAGGTTTGACGTATGCAAAGAACTATGCCCTTGCATATAAGGCACGATCGTTATATTTTAGGATGTCTCTTATAAAACATATGTTTATAAAGTGTATAAAATTAGATACAACGACAGCCACGCACTCTCTAAAACCATAACGGAGCCTCATTTAGTTCAGATTTTTTAATGCTATTTTAAATAAAACAAGTTTTTATAATCTACAGATATGTAGATACACGTGAATTGATTATTTGCTCAGATTCACATGTAAAATTAAAAATGCTCCTTCGACGATGATCTTTTATTTACTGCTAGTCAGTCCAAGTGCTGGCATCTGAAAACGAGTGCGTCGATCAAGCTGGAAATAGGAACGTTGGTGCAACTTGAGAAGACGAACAAAATGCTGTAAGAATCATGACGATCGATGAACAATTCGTCAACAGAAAAACACCAACCAACAATTTTATGGCCATCCGGAGCCTGCCACTGGGACTAATCTACAAGCAGCTGGCATTCATAATACATGTGTCCTGCAACTCTGAAAGTTTGTACAAGTGTAGTGCACGTGTAGAAGATTGTTTTCAATTACTTTTTAGCCCCGATAAATTCATTACTTGCACTGATTTACATGACACATGAAAATCCTCCTTCTATGAAAAAATTAAACATTATCAGTTAACGTGCTCGCATTTTAAAACCAGTGAGCTGATTTTGCTTAAATTGATATTGGAACTTTCCTGCACAGAGACGAGTAAAATGCTGCAAGTTGGGCTCGATTAAGTTAAAATTACACATCAAAATCTCGGTGAAACCTCGATCACTTTTTTTTCGTAGGCGAGAACATAAGGCATTCCATCAGTATAACTATCGTGCCTAAAAATTACGCGTTTTACAAACTATTATTAATACTTCCATACTTCATAAGCCGTAACAAGTAACAATATAATATTTTTCGTTTATTTTAGTCATTTAGCTGGCATTAGGTTAGCCACTTTTTCTGCAACTAATCCACTTTTATTTTCATATATAAATCGAAATAACACCCAAGCACGTTGCGAAAATCATGGTGTGACGAGGTGATGCGTGAAATTTATAAGTATATTGACAAAACCTAGAATAATTCACAGGTGTAATGTTTAATTTACTTAGTTTGAAATAGCGTTAGAAACTCTAGGTACTTGTTTCGCAAAAACAGACTTATTTTGCGATAAAGGATGCGCAGAAAAAACGTAAGAAACGAAAAGAGTACGCAGTGCTTTACTCTTTCGGCTAGCTAACCTCTGTTGCGAATTAATAAATTAAGCTTTTGACGTTAGAGTACAGTTTGTGCGATTGTAGCGTGTCGTCAAACAAAAACGGAACAGTATACGCCCTATTTGAGGGATACCCAGCACGCGCGTGATAAGAGTAGTTACAATCCCGACAAGGGCGTCTCCTATGCTACTTGTCTCTCCGTGTACTCACGCTCTCTTTTAGGTACGTGCGTCGTTGCGCTGTAATATGCCTTAGGCTCTGTGTGTGGCCTGGTGGTACGATGCTCGCCTCTTCATCTGGAAGCCCCAGTTCTCGCTTTTGACCTGAGAAACATTTGAAAGCTTTGCTTCTTACGCTAGGCCTGAGTAGGTGGATCTGATACGGAAAAACCGACGTTACGAAAAACCGTAAGATCCCTCACCCGGCACGTACTCTAAAACGCTGCTGGAAAAGGGTGCGAGAGGGGCCAGGGGAATGCGGCGAGACGAGGCGAAGCGAGGAGATACCAGACAAGCGAGAGAGATAGAGCTGTCCACTATATTATATTTCCATTAGGCGCAAGTGTATATATATATATATATGTATATCCTCCGATATCATATAGTTGTATGAAAAAAAGTTAGTCCCAACCCCCTGCTTCTCCTTGCTCCCCACTGCTCCACCCCGCTCCCCCTCAGCACCCCCCAACGCCTCATAAACTATTCCACACTACACACACACACATACACACAACTTAAATATATGTCTAAGCATATGAATTAATAATATGGTTTCATTTTGATTTCTCCCTTCTACATATTTAATGATTACCATTATATTAACAAATGTACACTAAAATAACATAAAGGTCGAAAAAAATAGCTCTTACTTCCAAGATATTTATTTTATAATATATACATTTATCTTCCTATATTATATAGTTAATTCGTGTGCGTCGTAAGTAATAGCCTTACCATGCCCCCCCACACGTTTTTTCACATGCTTAAAAGTAAAATAAAAATAAGGTCAAAATATGCTAATTTTAAATGATATTCTAAAGTTAGTCCGACCCACAACGCCCTCCCTTTCTTGTCCACGCACCCGTTCATTTTTAGATTGCCCACCACTGCCCCCCCCCCCTTATTTAGACCGTAGCCCACAAACGTCCATTCATGCCGCCCCGTGCCCCCCATTTTCGTTAAATTATTCTATACTTATCTAACAATCCGCAAGAACGTAGAGTTTATTTAGGTTTAATTATATCCCCCCCCCCCCCCCACTGCCCTAGCGCATTTTAACCATAGACGAAGATCGCTGACGTTACCCGAAACACACATTCTCGCCGAAGCCTCCCCAAAACAGGCAAATTATTTCGATTACAGACGAATCCTTTTACCCAACCCTCCAACATCGTTAAAGAACGCCGAAAACAACCGATTGCATATAGAGCCGCTCCTTTATAGCCCCTCGGGATTTTCTGTTTTTGCCGCACGTCTTATTTGGCTAATAGACAGAGTCACAACAATACAACGTGACTATTAGTAATACAACTGATGAATCAAGTAACGGTACATTTGCAGGCTCGAGCTCAATACAAAATAATAATAAAATATAACCTAAAAACCTACAACCAAATAACTACATGGACTCGCCCGCTTACACTGTCCATTACCAGATTATTTATTAACTAAGAGTGTAAGCAGAAAAGTATATTGCGTTTTGGAATGAAGTACATGTAAAAATACCCTATACTACACCTTATAAACACCCGATTGCAGGAATCGGGCAGATCAAGCGAATTATGCACATGATGCAAAAAAAACCAAGTGTGTGCTGACTATGGTTACGTTTTTATCTAGCAAACTATAACTAAAATGTAATTATCTAAGGATTCCCAATCGGGAACAATGTTATTTTCATACAAAATTTGATAAGCTCTATTCTTCCGTGTATTATATCTACTACATAGGTGTATTATAATTTCAATCATGATGTCAATAGACAACGTTGGCTGGATATCATGCTTTTGACAACGGAGAAAACCAAATGGACTTAAGGGCAAGTAAGCTCCATATTTGTCTAACAGAAAATATGTGTTGTAATACAATGCTCTACTACTACGTCTTAAAAAAAATAAACTTTGTGTTACTACGGCGGAAAACAAAAAACGTGACTAACAGTAATACCAAAGATAAAACAGATACTGGTTAGAATACACGTACACTTAATCTCAATACTTCATTCAAATAAATCAAAAACCACGCACCTTAAACCAAATTACCTAATTAACTCGCTCGATCACACTTATTATAAATAATTTCAAAGAAAAGCATAAATATGAATCCCTAGCTCCTTCAACCAAATAACCCAATATACTTAAACCTAATATCCGAAGGAAACACAAATAATTAAAGTCAAAACTATTCATTGTTTTTAATGATTAGGTTATTAAATGAGTAAGGATATTATTATTATTTCAGAAGTAATTACAAGATCGTGTTATTTTAGTAAGTCGAGAAGAAAGTGACATCATTGTACGGAAATTTTTTGAAAAAAACTTGGGCACTCATGTATCAAGTCATATTTTTCCGGCAAACAATATAGAAAGATGTGGCTGATTACGCCGAAATTCGTTAGCTAATGATCCTAGCTCAAATATTGAAATAATAAGATGCAATGAAAATCAAATTATTTATCCATAGAACCCCATATTTATAAACCAATGATAGAAAATATTAGATATGTGAAACTTTTTTTTTTAAACAAATTTATAAAAAAGTGTAAAAGTTAAAAGAAAAATTAGTCAGTTATTAAAAAACTAAAAAATCAATAAAATGAAAAAAATATTAATTAATTTATAGAAAAGCTGCAACTGAAATCAATTTTGAATATTTTAAAAAACTTATTATATTAATTGTGTTATAGTTTATTATTGTAAGTCAACAAATAATTCAACAAATTTATGTACTAACAGTCATTCAATACTCAAATTAAAAGTGAGTTTTAAACTGAAATATATAAGGAAAAGATGTATAGCTTACTATCAGAGGTAGCTCGTAGTTAAGTCAACACGGTACACAGCTCGTATAAACGAAATTGCGAGTTTAAATCCGGTGGAAAAAGGTTTTTTTTTAGAAATTTAAAATTCACTTACTTAACATATTTTTAAGGGAAAAAATTTGGAAATGATTATTTACTCCCCTGCATAACGGTTATATATCAGTAAAACTTTAATTCCATTATTTCATACATGAAAGGATGCTATTAATGGTTATCTTATATAATTCCAGATTTATCATAAAAAAACTGGGGGTCGGCACGCGGGGTGCGCAGGGGGCGAAGCCCCACTAGTATGTATTATATACATATATATACATTTATATATACGAGGTGTGTCCGAAAAGTATCCGACCTGCGTTCATATCTTCGCGCCAGAGCGCTCCAGCGGCCTCTGCGGGGTATGAGCGTAATCAGTAT
>JAPYYV010011668.1:0-20496 GCA_030522625.1 Copidosoma aretas | reverse complement strand
TACATGCAGGAATTAGATGAATCATCGCCATTTGACAGCTCTACCGCCTATGGTAAGGCGCGTTTCTGCTGTTCAAAACCGCATGGTAAAATCACCTGCACTCCTAGTGCCAACAGTCGCGGGGGTACTCAACTAGCTTGGGGTACACTCCAAAACTGGCTTCAAGATTATTCTAGGACCTGACCTTCTATACATAAGAGGTATTTTCTATATTCTCTGACTCGACACTGACTAAAAAATGCGATAATAGCCCAGCCCCATCAGTTTGATACTTATCAAAGAAGGAGATAACAACCCCGCCCCAACTAGTCCTTTTGAACTAATATGGAATATGACACAAAACAGACAGTTCTTAACCTGGAACGGAAACATTTTCTCTTCAATTAACTAGCTATAATATGATAGAAGGGCTGATGCAGGGTACTGTCAACTTACCTGAGCTCTTCAATCTATTCACACACAGTCTAATCTATTTGACCTAAACAGAAACAACTCAACATACTATGCTGCCTTCGCAGATGACTACATCATCCATGTTGCTGATAAATACCCTAAACTCATCCAAAAAAACTCGAAAAGCTCGTTAACAAAACATCTAACACTTATAGAAACTCAAACCTCCAAATTAATCCTGAATAATGTGAATCCATCTTTTTTCACAAACCTCTCAGATTTCAAGGCAAAAGAATCCGAGCGGAAATAGGTGATTCCAAAATATTTATCGGTACTAATAAAACTCGTTACCAAGTCAAGCACAAGAAAACCGTTAGGTATTTAGGTTTCCAACTTGATTACCTGCTGAGAAGATCTCAACGAGTATAGTGTGGCGTTAAAAAAGTTAGAAAATCCGAGCGTTGCATTTTGATGGGCATTGCAAAATAAGATGGAAAATCGACTTTTTTCAGCTTTTCCGCTATATCTCGAAAACAAAGGTTTCTGCTAAAAATGTTTTTAATAGAAGTTGTTCTTGGAACGATTTTACGAAAGTGTATTGGTAGTATATTGTAGTGTATTGTGTGGTAGTGTATTATAGTGTAGTGTATTTAAAAAATTAAATAATGGGGTTTTCCACCGGAAACAATCAAGAAACTTCAAAAATAAAAACACAGAAAATCATTAGAAAACACATTATACAAATTTTTTATCAGCTTAACCTCTTCTTAAATACTTACTATACCGCAGAAAATTTGTTCTTGGTCGATTTGATCAACCCTTTCGTCATAAACAACAGATGATGCTGGTCGAAAATCGTGTATGGGCTCCCGCCGATGAGCGTCCGCAGCTAGCGGCGAGTCAAACACGCCGAAGGCACCCGAAGCGGCCCGAAGGGCGGTATACAGTGCGTCAGCACTGCTGCCAGATATTTGATTGCATAATTAATTACTCGTTACTATAACCATCTACAGATATGCATTTGGATTAATCCTTGATTAACTTTTTCTCATCTTTACTATGTTGCTATTTATTTTGTTATAAGTTGAGTAAAAGTGGAAATATTACACTATTAATCCAAGATAACAGCTCTACAGCATTTGCCAGGCACTTTTATGAATAAGTTACCATTGATTTAACATTAATTCTTATGATATACTAATATTAAAACAAACTTCTTTCATTATAATCGCTTGACGATGGCTCAAAATGAAAAAATTGTCGGCCTTTAGGGCGTTAAACAAAATGTCTGCCTTTAAGGCGTCAAACAAATCTGCCATGACGATGATAACGATGATAACGCTGACGGCGACTGCGACTATGACTACAAGGATCAGGATGATGACAACGACGATAATACCGCGACGACTGCGATCGTGACTGCGATGACCAGGATGACGGCGATGAGTAGCAGCAGCAGCACCAGTGGACGATGGCGATGAGCAGTAGCACTATTGGACGATGGCGACGAGTAGCAGCAGCGGTGGACAGCGACGACGAGAAGTAAGTATCATCCCGTCAGCTCATTCAGCATCAGATAAGTCTTAAGGAAATCTCGTCAGCTTATTCAACGTCAGAGTAACAAATAACGCGCGAGTGCGGAAGAGCCCCATTATAATTTACATACAACAGTAATTTATTAATTTTCCAAATAATCATTGTAAATTATCGTCAGTTGACACTTAAATAACCTAAAAAACCTTTAAATCACAAAACTGATAGAGAAGATTGAATGATTTCAACTAAATGCAAAAAGTTGAGAATAATTTCATCAATACAGAGATATACTAAAAGCATTAGACATTATTTAAAAATTAATACATCTTTTAAACTGGACGAGAAATGTTTCTAATTTTTTGCTGTATGAATAGTTGCTATATTTCTTACAATACATTCTTTTTTTAAAACAATCGTAAGAAACTTTGTGCAGTTATTAACGAAAGCAGGTATTTCCAAATTGCTTGCTCGTAAGATACCGTATTAAAACATGCGGATTCAACGATGAACATCTTGAAAACGGTACGCCAAATATTTATAAAACTTTAACCACTAATGTATGGCAGTGTTTACAACTTATATCTACGGTTTCAACGTTTGCGCAAGAAAATCACTTTTTACATGAACTACCTTAAGCGTTAATATTGATTTTGGCCGATATTATAACTATTTTTTCGAGATCACCACTTTTTTAACGGCATAAAAAATCCTACAACTTCAGAAATTTTTATTGTAGAATACTTGCACTTTCATAACTTAAAAGTGCTTTCAAAAACAAAGAATAACAAAAAAGAGTTATTCTAGGATCTTCTGGAGCCGAGATGACCTTGTTTGAAAAAAAAAATCCTGAGCCGTCATTACTTAACCAATTTTGCTCTTATTTACAGAAAATGCAGTTAAATATTTATATTTCAAAAAAAAAATTCGTTGGTGGCTATTCCGCAAGCAGGTTTTCTACGCCCGGTGGTTTCTCGTATACAGCCGTGCATACCTTGTAGTTGAGAAATACATTTTGTCGCGCTCACATCTTGCTACAGTTTTTGGAACACAATTTTTTGATACAATCTACACATGAGTGTTACATTGTACCGGCTGTTTTTGAGTTAAATGTTAATAATAATTCATCCATGCACTCGCATTACAAATTATCTGTTTGTCTTTGTAACTATTTTGATTTTTTGTAAGTGTCTATTAAAAATTACTTTTATTGACTGAATTTTTCGCATTTATAATTTATACCTCCTCTAAAAGAACAATATAAATGTATCACGCCTCAAACATAAATCATAGTTCTCCGCTTAGTATACACAATTAAAATCGATGATTACGCTGCCACCACCGAAGCTGACGCCGCGCCGCCGCGCCGCGCCACTGCGTAATCCCAGATTTGTAATCAGCGACCTCGAAAATCCCCTAGTATTAATTTTTGTCGAGATTTGGGCACTTTATCAGATTTCGGTTAAGAATTGTGGCCTCTAGGTAATTTTGAACAGAAAAAATGCTTTTTTCCCACTGTGCGCCGCTGCCGTCGCGCTGGAGCTCGACCCACTTTAGCACCACGAGCTTCGAGCGCACGGCGATCTTTTAACCGCTCTCTTAACATGATTAATGCCCGCCTACCATATTGTACAATTTTTTTTTTTTAAACAGATATATTTAACTGCTATTTCTGTGAATTTAAGCAAAATCGGTCGAGTACAGACGGCTCAGGATATTTAAGAAAAAAAAATCTATCTTGGCTCCAGAAAATCCTAGACTAATTCTTTTTTTTTTTGCATTCTTTGTTTTTAAGAGCAGTTTTAAGTTATGATAGTGCAAATATTCTAGAAAAAAATTTCAACAGTTGTGGGATTTTGTACGCCGGTAAAAAGTGGTGATGTCAAAAAAATAGTTATAAAAACGGCCAAAATCAATATTTCCCAAAAATTCCAACAGTATATTAAATTTGATTAGTTTTTCGAATTTTCTCGCTTGGTTTTAGTAGGATAAATGATTGGACAAAAATAGCGCATTTTGCAATTAAAGAAAAAAAACCGCTGCCAATAAATTAGCACAAAGCTTCCTCAACAACATTATTCAGCAATCATTAAACTAAAAAAAAAAATTTAACTAAATATAAGAATGATTTGAAATGTGGAAAGAAGCTATTTTCATGCTCTATAATGTGGAATTATTTCGAAAATAACATTATCATTTCAACCCGAATAGTACAAATAATATTGTTAACATTATTTTGAATTAAAAACAATTACTTTAATAAATATATCAGATTACTGAAATTAGTATACGCAATATAACTGTCGCAACATAACTATCTTCCAGTTGAAACATTATTGAATTATGGAAAGCTATCCAATTATCTATAAAATGTAACTATGATGAAATCAAATTTACATTTTTTCACTCCAAAAACAGCGAAAACGGTTTTTTTAGCATTTAAAATTGTTATTACAACCTTGATGGTGTATAAAACGTTAAACAATTTCGTGAACCTATGTATAAGGATATAAAAATAATTATTCAGAGCCGTAGATCATAAAAACCATTTTGAGGGTTTCTGAGATATGACTGATTCAAGAAAAATAATTGTAGATTTATTTCATTAAAAAAAAAAAAAAAAAACAGCAGAAAGTAAAAAAAAATTTTTTTATTTTAAATGAAGCTGTTTTAATGCTTTATGAGGTACACCTATTATTTCAATCGATTTTTAATTTTTTCACCCTAAAAGTAGCAAGAAACCGCTTTTTGGACATAAAAAATTGTTATAACAACCTTGATAAGGTATGAAACTTGAATTTTTGTTTAACATTAAACGTACGGATATATAAACAAATATTTTAGGCATCAAATCATCGAAATCATTTAAATGGTTTCTAAGATATGACGGATTTTCCACGAAAATCTCAGTATTTTTTAAATAAAAACTAAACAAAATATTTTATCAGAATAAAAAAAAAATCAAAAATAAAGTTATTATAAATTTCTATCAGATGCAACTATTTAAAAATTCAAATTTAATTTCTTTCACCCTTAAAGAAGTAAAAAAACCTGTATTTGACGATGAAAATCGTTATAAAAACCTTAATAAGGTATAAAAATTGAATTTTTTTTCCAAGCTGCCACAAGGACGAGAAAACAAAAATGTTAAGCCCAGAATAATCGAGATCTTCCGTTAGGTTCTTGGGATATAGCTGATTACATACACACGCATACACACACACACACACACAGAGAGAAAGAGAGAGAGAGAGAAAGAGAGAGAGACTCTTTACAAGAAAAGTATTTTCTCATTTTAGACACTATATAAAACATTTCTAACGTATTTATAGAAACAAAATTTTTTTACCTATACAAAGCTTCCTCTATGAGAAAGCAATTGAATTTTTTTACTCCTAGAACAGCAAACACCGGTTTTGCAGCATTAAAAATTGCTGTAACAACCTATATAGGGTATGAAACGTCAAATATTTTTCTAAACCTTTTTAGGATATAAGAGAAAACATTTCGAGCCCTGTATCATTAAAATTATAAAGAGGGTTTTTGAGGTATGACTGATTCATAAAAAACGTTTGCAAATATTTATCTTAAAAAAAAATATTAAATGTAATATAATAATGATTTTCAAAAAATGAATAGAAGCCATTTTTATGCTCTGTAATATGGAATTATTTCGAAAACAAGATTATAACTTTTACCAAAATAGTACAAAAATATTTTTTAATTTTTTTTGAATTCATAACAATTGAACAAATAATTAGAACTTATTACTGAAATTAGTATACGTTATGTAACTATGTCGTGGCTACAATATTATTATTATTATACAAAGCTATTCATTTATGTATAGAATATAACTATTATTGAAATCAAATTTAAATTTTGTCACTCCAAAAATAGCAAATACCGTTTTTTAGCATTGAAAATTGCTATAACAACATAGGGTACAAAACGTCAAATCTTTTTGGAAACATATATAGGTATGTGAAAAGCGACCTTTTTAGACCAAGACTATTAAAATTATTTAGAGGGTTTCTGGGGTATGACTTATTCAAGAAAAACAATTGTAGATTTTCTTCAATAAAAAAAAACCAGATATCGTTAAGAAATCTTTTTACTTTTGAAAGAAGCTACTTTAATTCCTAATGAGATACAACTAATAAAGCAATTGATTTAGAATTTTTTTGCCCTCAAAGTAGCAAGAAACCGCTTTGCGGACATAGATAATCGTGATAACAACCCTAATAAAGTATAAAACTGAAATTTTTATTTTGAATTGATACAAGGATAAAACAATAGATATTTTCAGCCTTAAACCGTCGAAATCACTCGAGAAGTTTCTAAAATATGAGTGATTTTCCACTAGAATCTCAGTATTTGTTTAATGAAAACAATACAAAAAATGTTATCAAAATGATTCAAATGGAAAAAAGAGATATTTTGACGCTCTATCGGCTGTTACTATGTTGAAATTCAAATTAATTGTTTTTTTATTCCTAAGATGTAAAAAACGTGTTATTTGACTATAAATATCGTTATAAAAACCTTAATAAGATATACAACTTAAATTTCTTTCCGAGCTGCCATAAGGAAGTTAAAACAAAAATTTGAAGCCCAGAATCATTTGAATTTACCGTGGGGTTCCTTAGATATGACTGATTACGCACATACACACACACACACACACACACACACACACACACACACACACATACACATACACACACACACAGAGACTTTATCTATAAATGGTATTTTTTCATTTTAGACGCCATATACAAAATTTATGTCGTATTTCTAGAAAAAAAGTTTTTTTGCCTATACAAAGCTTCCTCTAGGAAAAAGCAATATGTCGTACCTTTTTAAGGTTTTTATAACGATTTTTATGGTCGAAAATCAGGTTATTTACTTCATTAAGGATTGAAAAAATTGTATTTGAATTTCTGAATAGTTATATCTGATAGAGCTTTAAAATCGCCCTTTTTTTCATTTTAAATCATTTTGATAAAATATTTTTTTTAGTTCTTATTTAAAAAATACTGTGATTTTTGTGGAAAATTCCTCATATCTCAAAAACTTTTTGAATGATTTCAATCATTTAAGGCTTAAAACCACATATACAAATGACTCTAATGGCATTTACCTATCAAATTTTTTTTCTTTTTTGTTCAACGTACCTCCATACGTGATAGAAATCACTATATTTTTAAATAGCCCTTATTTCAATAAACATCGAACTTTGATGAATTTCTTTCAAATTCATACCAAGTAAATTCGAGTAGTCAAATTAAAATTATTGATAAGAGAAAAAAAAGGCTTAAAACGTTTGTTTTTATATCCTTGTTTCAATTTCAAAAAATAATTTAGGTTTCATGCCTTAGTAAGGTCGTTATAACAATTTTTTATGTCCAAAAAGCGGTGTCTTGCTACTTTTAGGGTGAAACAATTAAAAATCGACGGCTTTATTAGTTGTATCTCATAAAGCATTAGAACACCTTTATTAAAAATTGAAAAATTATTTTTTCACTTCATGCCTTTTATTTGTTGACGAAAATCTACAATGTTTTTTTTGAATGAGTCATCTCTCAGAAACCCTCCAAATGATTTTTATGATCTAGGGCTCTAAATATTTCTTTGTATATTCCTACATAGGTTCAAAAAACTGTTTAACGTTTTATACCCTATCAAGGTTGTCATAACAATTATTAATGCTAAAAAAACAGTTTTTGCTGTTTTTGGAGTAAAAAAGTTTCAATCCGATTTCATCATAGTTATATGTTATGGATTATTAAATAGCTTTATATATTTCAAAATTATTTTAGCTGCAAGATAGTTATATTACGTATATAAATTTTAGTAATAAGTTCTAATCATTTGTTCAATTGTTTTTAAATAAAAATAATTTGAACAATATTTTTTGCACTATTCGGGTAAAAATTATAATGTTATTTTCAAAACAATTACTTTTGTAAATCGGTTTCCATTTTTTTCTACTTTTTCTTTTTTTTTTTATCGCTAAGTCTTCGCACCGTATAAGCCACCTTTTTTTATCATTGAAACCATACACAATAATCTTTTATTTAATCTGTTAACTTTCTCTCTTTTTGTTAAGCCCTAAACTGCATTGACAGCTCTTTGTATCCTACCTTTTGTTTTTTGTCTGTGCCACGATAATAAATTTTTTTAAGAACCGCACTTCTAGGTTTTAACACTCATTTGAAACTTAAAATACCGCCCCTTAATATTCAAACAGATCTTTTTCCATCCATTCTTTATTCCTCAAAAATTAAGGTTCTTTTTCTGCTTCCAACCATTATTTGTACGATATTTATCCAAGTCTTTTCGCATTTGCTTTGCGTGTTCAGAATGCCCTGCATGTGACACAATGTCATAAAGAAATTTAAAACATTGCATTTTTGTTTTTCCCATACCTAACAATATTCTGTCTAATTTCATCCAGAAAATTTCTCTATTAATTTTATCAAATGCTTTTTTGACGCCTACAAAGACAGCATATAATTAATTTTTTTCTTGCTGTAGTTTATTTCCAATTAAACTATTTATTACAAAAATATGGTCCTTTTTTCTTCTTTTTCCTCCAAACCCAGCTATTCTTTGACTCTGCCAGCAATTACAATTGCTAATATTTCGTATCCTTTATTCGATAACGCAACTCTCGTGTAGTTTTGTAAGGTCCTCTTACTACTCCCAGCCGGGTGATTTAGGTAGATTTTTGCTATTTTACACTCTTTAATAAGTTTTGCTTCTGTCCATAACACATAAGGCATGTTTAACATTTCAATCATTTAAATCATGAAATGATTTTTGAAACATTCCCTACAATTATTTTGTACTCTGCGGTTTTTTTCCCCTTTCTATAATTCAATGATCTATATATCCCTGCTAAAATCTTCCCAGACCTGGCTATTTATTCCTCTACTCCTTTTTTGGTTTTCCGTATAACATGAAATACTTATGTATCATATCAAATTATTAAATGATTCTCTTATGACACTTCATTCATCGACATCCATTGTTTTCGGTTCGATTTTTCGATCGCTTCCGAAAACTCGTTTAGATTTTTGCTTTCCCACATTGACTTAGTTTTTCATCGGCCTTTTAATTTTTTTATCCGTAATAATTTCTTTTAACCCTATTTTTATTCTTATATTGCTTCCTCGTAGAGAAAGCTTTGCTATGGATAAAACATCACATTTTGAAAAAACATATTATAAACACGTTCTATGAAGTTTAGAATCTAAATACATCATTTTTGAAAAATGACCGTGTATGTGTGTGTATATGCGTATATGTGTGTATGTATATAATCAATTGTATCTCAGGATTCCCTCAACCGATTTTGATCCAACAGGACTTTTTTTTTTTCCATCACCGCTGAAAAAAACAATTTGGGTTTTGCTGTAGATTTTTTTTTTATTTTCATTTTATCGATTTTTTGAAATCGATTTTTTGTATAAGTTGATTTTTAAGCTATTTATTGTTATTTTAGGATATTTTACGATAGAAATTCTAAAAGATCATTTAATTATACACAAAAAAACGTATTAAGAGGAAATGAAAAATATTTATTAGCTGGGTGTGCATGAGTGTGAGTTAGGAATGTATGGTATCAGTCATATTTCAGTATTTCTTTGACAGATCAGATATTTTACGATCGATATTGTGCAAGTTTTTTTTGTTTTTGGATACCCATCATCGCTGAAAAATAATTTTAATTTTATCGATTCGTTTTGTATTTATTTTGATTTTATCGTCTTCAGAAAGTCATTTTTCTTTTTAGTGATTTTTTCGCGTTGTTTTAGAATATTTTGTGGTACAAAATCTTGAAAATCATAAAATTCTCTAAATGTTTTTGTTTTGATTTGGACGATTTTTAAAAATCAATTTATTTTGTAAATATGCATTTTCTGCAGAAAATCTTAAAAACCTTACATTCCCTCCAAAATTTTATTTAAATTTGATCGATTTTGGAAAATCGATTTTCTTATATTTGGATTTTTTCGCATAAAACGTTGTTTTAGAATATTTTGTGGTAGATCTTGAAGATGAAATTTTCAATTAATAAAATTTTGATTTTAGAAAAGAAATTGATGAGAGTGTGTGCAAAAGAGAAGAATATGTGAATGAGGAAGCTTTGTGCGAATACATTGGCAGCGGTTTTTAAAAATGGTATTTTTTCATTTTAGACACTATATAAAACATTTCTAACGTATTTTAGGAAAAAATTTTTTTTACCGATACAAAGCTTCTGTCATGTACAACGCTCTCCCTTTTTCGTGGACCCACCACAGAAATGTAGCAAGAGAGAGGAGAGTTAGCTAGGAAGGAACAGGGGAGTCTACGGCGGACCAACAAAGCGGTAGGTACTCTTGCGGCGCGTCTCTTCTCTCGGATCATTAACTAATAAACGAAGCATATTTAAGTCCTCGTATATTTTATTCCGTGAGCACCCCAAAGCCATCATATCTCACGTAACAGTATGGTAACAGCGGTGGGATGGCCATTGCGAAATAAATTAGATAAAATAATAGGATTCATTTGTTTTTACGCGCGGTTGTTCGATATTTTTTTTTCACGCGATTTTTGGGAAACACACATAGTGTCGTGCCACGAGGAATAAGGACTACAACAGAGAGAGAGAGTCATCATCGCAGTAAAGTGGCCGTGGACAGAGACGCTGCCAAGAGATCGGTATTACCAGAAGGAAGGACACCCAGGGAACTATCAACGGAGACCGTACCAGGCCATGATGTACGGAAGCATCTTGGTCATCATAATCTTGGCAGAAAATACCAGGTAAGTGGAGTGAAATCATCGAATGCATTTATACCGTCCCGGGGTTATAAAAAGGAGAGCTTGTTAAAGTTAGTGTGATTATAAAAATTTTCGTCATTTTGGATTGCGTCACGATTTTTTTTGGTTGTTTGAAGGCATGTTACCGAAGTAACTAGTCACTTGTTGAATAGAAGGGTGGTCATATCGATAATTAATTGGGATAATTGGTCGCAAGCAGCGTAGACCGGTAAGGAAGGTAGGCCCAAAATAACTGCTAGAGTAAATTATAGGAAGTTATTGCGCGGAACAGGTTGATGTCGTGCCATAGATACGGTATAGGTAATTAGAACCCGACGAAATTTTTATCATGCACACAATGGCAAGTCACGAGAGGCCACAAAACGACATTCTGAGTGAAGAGGGAGGGGGGCGATTATGTCGGATACTGTAAATGAATCGGAATCAGAAATGCTGACCGTGGTGTTAGAACATAATTCAGAGAGCCAAGCGGATTGGGAAAAAATGAATTAAAAACAACGTATTCTCATGAGAAAATTGTTAAAAAGGATGAAACCGGGAATAGTCAGGGAGAAAATTTGTCCACAAAAACAGTTAGATGAGGAAGAGAAGATGAGACCCTCCAATAAGCAGGCACAGGAGATAACAAATTGGTCAGCATATAGATATGTGGAACACATGACAGGAAATGAAGCAATGGAAAATATACGAAACGAAAATACGTACGGAAATAAGCCGTCACGACAAATACACAAAAAACGGTATAGAGTATGCAGCAATTCACCTCAGAGCGCTCGGGAGAAATGTTAGAGCATCAACGGGGTGGATGTGGGTCCAACAATCAATATGGTATTGGAGCACAAACAACGAAATGGCCGAATCTCGCGAACACGGATACATATAATCTCGAGCAACATTTACAAAACGTACAGATTCCGACTCAGCTAAACACTAACTTTATAAACCCCGTTGTAAGCCAACAGCAAGCTGAGAACACATAGCCCTTCAGCACGCATTATAATGCACTGACCCAGGTAAACATGGCGACAAGCGGCATCCCTATATTTAACGGGGACCCGATAAACTTTCCAGTTTTCGAGCAGATGGTGCGAACGGCAAAAATAACAGTCCCGCAGCAGTATGAAAAATATTGTATTAGAACACTAGGGGACAAATTAAGAGGCATAGCGGCAGATCAATTTTGCGCTTGGTTATAGCTGTTTAACAGTACAGATGACTTTTTGCTAGCACTATCGCGTCGATTCGGAAGAATGGGGGGCGCAAACACACTGTTAGCTGAGTTAAAAATGCTAACCCAACAAAATAGTGAGTCGGTTATACAATACTGCAGTCGCACTCAACGACTGCACAACCGTATTATGATGACCTATGACTCGAGTGCACACCTGTCGGGAATACAGAAAACCGCATTGAAAAGTAGCGCAGATAGAGAGGCTTTGAAACAGTTTGTATACGGTCTAAAACCTCCATACAGTAGCAATTTAGCAGGGCTAACCCATCAACATTAAAGGAAGCGAGCGAGGCAGCAGCAAGCGTGGACAACGACATGAGCCTACGCCAGACGGGCAAAGGGAAATTTAACACAAACGCTACGCAAGATCACTGCTTCCGGAAGAGGGGAAACCCGAAAATAGCTATGATAATGAGCGAGACGCCCGTCAGTAGAGACGATACGGACGAGTGGGATGGATTAACGAGCACTAAATGGTGTTCGTATTGCTGGGAATATTGTCTGAGGAGGGGCGGGGGGGGCGGGCGGGCGGGCGGGGGGGGGGGGGGGGGGGGGGGGGGGCGGGGGGGGGGGGGGGGGGGGGGGGGGGCGAAAGTAGGCCTAATTATAATAACCAACGTTACAAGACACGGCAAAACAACCCGAATCCCAATTACAGGAATTACAATAACCATCGTTACGACACACGGCAAAACAACCTTAATCCCAATTATAGGAATCATAATAACTATAATAGAAATAGCTACAACAACCACCAGCAACCAAGAGGATACGAACGTGGTAGCAATGGATAACCTAATAACAATTATTATAAAAATAATGGCGATAATAACAATAGTTATGTGAATTAGCGGTCACGGAACAAATACGGGGGTGATTCCAATAGCAGACCAAGCGGGGCTAATAAAAACTTTAATAATCAAAAAGAAAGAAACAACAATACAAACAAGGGCAACGAAGGGCAACAGAGAGAAATATAAAAAACGGATACAGACCCGACGCAGCTCGGGGACAAGTCAGCGAATGAATCGCGCCAAGCGGACAAGCAGGAAAAAAATCTAGTCGCGCGTGCAGATACGATAGGATATAACAACAAAACAACCCTCGAATGGACGAAGAGCAAAACAACAGTAGAAAACTCTCTCGCAAAACTATAAATATACTTCAAGAAGGTATCACTCCCCCCTTGGTATTCATGAGAGGATTAAGGCTACGAAACGGAAGTGTAAAATTTTACGACGATACAGGCGCGGAAATTTTAATTATAAAGGAAGACAGTATCCTTCCGAACACTTTCATCGATCAAAGGACCCTAGTTAAAATTTTTGGAGTTACGCACGGCGAGCGTAGCACACTAGGCATAGTAAATATCCCGATAGATTTAAAAGGCAATATAGGGTGGGACTTGTTAAAAGCATATAGAAGACGCATATGTGCCGAGCAAAATATTTTGCAATTAGGGGGCACCAAAATTTGATTAGAGCCAGAAAGGCTCGAGATCTTAGCGAGAACAAGGCAAGTGATATATGCTCGTATAAAAAAAACGAGCGATGTTGTATGTTGATTGGGTTCGTTTACAGAAAATGAAAGAGGGAATATTGTTTAGAAATTTCGTAGCTATGAATAACGGGGAAAAATTTATGCGGAGTGCGTCAACACGCTTAATAAAGCAGTTAGTCTACTGGTACCTGAAGTCGAACTATTGGAATGTAAAGTAATGCGAGAGGCCGATTCACATAGCGTCGAAGGGGACGACGCTCAGGGCGTTAACGAGGCGATAATAAGACTTTTTAAAACAGGATGTCAGAGGAATAAACAATGTAGCTACATTACGGGTGAAATAGCAGGGGATTCAGAGAAGGACATAAAACGTTATACTGGAGGGGACGTGAAATTACACAGCAATACGTCGGACGAGGAGAGAAATGCGAGAGTTGAAAAAATAATGCGACTTATTGACGCTTCAAGCTGTAACGAGGAAGAAAGGTTACACGTTCGAAAACTTATAGAATATGATCCGTTCGTATTTGGTCTGGACGGAGAGCCGTTAAAATCCACTAATATATTAAAACATCGTATTATGACTACAACAGATAAGCCTGTGACGGCCAAACGCTACAGATACCCGCCAGCGCTAAAAGAACAGTTGAAGATTGAAATAGGAAAGTTACTCGAGCAGCATATTGTTAAGCCATCAAAGTCACCATATAATTCGAGCATGTTAGGAGTGTCAAAAAAAGTAGGCCCGGACGGCGAGAAGCGTTGGCGAGTAGTCCCAGACTTTAGACTGCTGAATAAAATCACTGTTGGGAGCTGTTATCCCTTGCCGTTCCAGAGTGAGATACTCGAGAATCTGGCAACAGCCCGGTATATCACAGTTGTGGATTTAAAGCAAGGTTTTTTCCAAACAGAAATTCATGAAGATGACGCACACAAAACGGCTTTCTCCGGGCTAGATAGACCCTACCAATATAAAAGAATGCCAATGGGGGGCAGCGAATTTCCCGAATACATTTTTGAGAGCAATGGCTCTCGCCTTGGCAGGGTTGCAAGGGTAACAAATTGAGGTTCACGTGGACAATATTATGGCATTCACCCTGAATCTCGAAGAGCACGGAAAACGCTTTATAAGGCTCTTAAAACGACTGGGCGAGGCTAATTTGACTAATAAGCCAAAAAAATTCAAATTTTTAAAACGTGAGGCAAAAGTTCTGCTACACATTGTCGGTGGGGAGAAAATAAAAAGGGACCCGAAGAAAACCGAGGCCGCAAGAAAATACCCAAAACCTACAAATGCGAAATAAGTAAAACAATTCCTTGGATTCGTCTCGTATGACAGGAGATTTATCCAAGGTTATGCAAAAATTTCTCAGCCACTCTCCAGACTCTTGAAAAAAGAAACAGAGTTCAAATGGGAAGAGCAGCAAAAGCAAGCCTTAAAAACACTCGTGGATGCGTTATGTAGCGAGCCGGTTCTTACAGCACCCGACTTAGACAAGCCTTTCATTGTAACAACTGATGCGTCAGATTACGGAATAGGCACAATACTGAGTCAAGGCGAACTTGGGAAAGATCAACCGTGCGAGTATACCTCACGTATTTTACGGGGCAGTGAACTGCGCTATTCCTATTATAATAAAGAACTTCTAGCGATCGTCTTTGCGAAAGAGCAGTTCGGACCATATCTGTATGGGCGTAAATTTACGGTCATTACAGACAAGGAACCATTAAATCATTACCATACGTCCAAAAAACCTGACATTCGATTCAATAGGCTAACAGCAGAGTTAAGAGGCTACGAGTTTGACGTAGTATATCGCCCGGGAACATCCAACAAAGCGCCAGACGCTCTCTCCCGGAATGCAGTGCTGTGAGAAGGGCAAGTTAACACCGAGCAGTCGCGTCAAGAATTATATCAACTAGCAGACAAACAAGAGAAAGAAGAACCAGCCAATAAAGACGGACCGCCAGCGCAAGTATTTAAATTACGCGCAACTCTCAGAAAAAGGATTCAGGGTAGACCTAAGAAAGTAAATGCGCAAGTATTTAAATTACGCGCAACTCTCAGAAAAAGGATTCAGGGTAGACCTAAGAAAGTAAATATTCGCTGCTCAGAATCAGAAAGTTCGGACGATTAAGTACAAAAGAAAAAACCACACTACGACGGGTCCAACGAGAATGAATCAGATATAAACATCGATGGGAAAGCAGACGGCGAGGCAGACTCAGATTCAGAGGAACTGAATCACGAGGAGCACCCACTGAGATCACAAAAGCGTACAAGAAAATATATAATACCTAATATAAATAATGAGGATGGGAAGGAAACTGCAGCAGTAATAATCCTACCGGGAGATGAAGTCATTTCGCTTTGGACAAACTGGCGGAAAGTTGGGTTACATAATGAAAGAACTAGGATTTAAAAAAGGGGTAAAGACAACGTGTACACCAGCAGTAGTATAGGCGAGGAAAAAGTTGCGAAAAATACGTAAAATACAGCTTGACAGCTTGCATCGACAAAATCCGCAGTTCTCGGTTACACCACAAACATTTAAGCCTTTAAAAGCAATAATAATAGCCAACTCCGACACGCCACAAACTTAGAACCCAAACGCGGTGGAAGATACAAAAGACCAGGGACGTTGAGCCGAAAGACTTTCAGAAACTACAAGAATAAAGCATACCGCCACGTTAGGTATGGAAAAAATAAAAGAGCCAAATATACTTGACCTCTTAGAGGATAGGTCAGACGAATTATGGGCACAAGTCATGGTTAATATCAAACGACATGACGTACAAGGCAAACCGGGTATGAGAATCGACGTATGGGAGCCTCAAGAAATCACGCCGACGGAAAGGGCACCACACGATACGATCGAAAAAAAGAACGAAACAACGCATAGTGTGAGCGAAAAAAGGCCAACAGAGACAACTATACTCCCAGATAGATGACTGAAATTTTTAAATGATGAAACACGAAGAAAGACGAATAAATGTGCTGTGCCAGACGTAGCATTTACTAAAATAACGGGGTTACCGCACGACACACCTGGAAACTACCTGTTTAACACCTTAATATTTTTATTGCATCTTGACATCTCTACCGGCGAGCTACGGGCGATTTTACGTGACTCAGAGTGGTTACAAAAATGTAGAGAACTAGAGGTGACAGAGAAAGTACACAAATCACAAACAAGCTATGGGAATGGTGATTGGATATACATATAGTCGCAAGAATTTAAGAAAAATGCATGCTCACACTCCGCATTAACCAACGGTACATACCTTTACTCGCACCGCATATCATCAAAAGATGAGGGGTTCTACCACATACATCTAGAGGGCGTGGGCGAGAACGCACATTACACACTCTTAATACAATAATCCGACGGAAAGAAGTTAAGTAGCAAACCAACCTGCGAGCCCCACGAAAATTACCATGATGAATATAAAAGTAAGCAGGGCAGCTATAGTGAAGACGACAGGATAGACCGATGTAAACGAGGTAAACATGTAAAAACGCAGTCAGGAGCAATACAGCAACCGTCCGAAACCGAAGTAAACACAAGCGATCACACTCAAGAGCAAGAGAAGGAAGGCAAGCAGCAAGCGATAAGTGACGAGGGCGACCTCGAAGTAAGTGGGGAGGAAAGCGAGGAAAATAATGATTTAAGCGATGCATTGCACGAAACGGACAGCGAAAGCGAAAATACAGAGGGCGGGGGAGCCATTTACTCGCCGACGCTAAAGAAATATAGAGTATGTAGGACACGTTTACCGATAAAAATGCCACATTAGGCACCAAAAGAAGGATAATACCCACCTCCACTACAAAAACTGAATAAAGTCGAAGGGGACTTATTTAAATACCTGGAGTATATAGCCTCTATGACGGTAATGGAGACAGTACCTAATACAGAGGCGATAGACGCCCTGCACGAAAGGGGATACATAAATCGGACGCGTATGAACAGCGAAGAGAGAAACATAGGGGAAGCCAAGATGATAAAAGCGAGGAAAGTAATGGTTATGCACATGTAAGTGAAAGAATATTTTGAAGAAACAGCGCTCAAGTCTAACATTCAAAAATGTATCAAAGCACTTAAAGAAATAATAGTGGCAAATAGCGTTAAAACGATTGGAATTGTTAGAGATCTAGCAATCCTTAATGTAATGCAATGGGGGTACTTTATCGATACCTTTCAGGAAGTATTTAAAGGTATTAGATTGGTAACAGTACTCTTTACGAACACGCTAGTGATCCCACTAACAGACCAAAAGCTTAAAATCGTCAGGGAATACCGCGAAACGGCAATATCAGGACACAGGGGAGTAAATGTAACTTATAATAGGATTGCAAGAGATTACTATTGGAGAAACATGCGCCCAGACGTAAGACAAGCTGTCTTGGGATGCCCACCTTGTCAGTCAAAAAAACTTGTCCGAGTTAAAACAAAGCAAGCCATGCTTATTTCAGACACACCAAGCAGGTCATTTGAAAAAATTTCTATCGACTTTTACGGACCAATTAACAAAACCTCTGTAAATCAGTACACGCATATTCTATCTATAGAAGACTGGCTCACAAAATTCATCGTCCTTGCACCCGTGAAGAGAGCGACAGCTGAGGACACCGCAAAGGCCATAACGGAGACTTTTATAGCATATTTCGGGCCACTGGAGCACCTACTGTCGGATTGGGGCACCCACTTCATGAATAAAAGCCTGGAGGAGCTAGCGAAACTATTTAAAATTGATAAAATAGGCAGCACGGCATACCACCCCCAAACGAACGGTGTCATCGAAAGAATGCATCATACACTTACGGAATATATAAAAGCGTACGTAGAGCAAAATGATCATTGGGATAAACACCTACCTATGTGTATTCACTCATATAATACGACGGAGCATGAAAGTACGGGATACTCACCGCACGAGCTCGTATTCGGCAAAAGAGCAGGAACACCGTCTAGCTTTAAACTGCGATCCGACACTGAAACGTAGGACGAATACATGAAAGAACTAGTGACGACGCTAACGGAAATGAGAACCATAGCTGCAATGAATCAAGTACAAGCAAAATATCAATCGAAATACTACTACGATCGAAAGCTGAATACAAAATACTTTATGGAAGGAGAAATGGTGTATGTATTAAAGAAACCATGAAAAGATAAATACGACTATCAATATGAGGGCCCTTATGAAATAACGAGCGTCGATTACAGGAAGAAAAACGTAAAACTGCAAAAAGGGGACGAAGTAAGAGTTTCCCACGTTAATGAAATAAAGAAAGCTTGTATACTAAAAGTCCCACCCAAAAACACTGACGGAAGAATAGATGACTAATTGACAATTATTAAATCAGGTAATAAATAATGTAGGATAACTAACCCAGCAACGGAAAAATTAAGCCTTAAACAAATATGCCCCTGGACTCGCCGCGAAAAGTAGATCGAAAGAGAGGGTAGATCGCCGTACGCGCAGCGGTAAACGGGGAAAATACAGAAATATACCACACAGACACACCGTTTCGTCATTTTTTCTTTCACGGCCCCCGGATGGCCGCGAAGGGAATTATTTTGTGGGAAAAATCCTCAGCAAAAGAAGCTGTGAAAAGCACATAAGTAGCGCGTGCGGCACTCTCTAAGATGTGAATACATCTTTTATAAATTCAACAAGCAAAAAAAATCGTTATATGGAGCAGACAAAGATTTTGTCATGTTCTGTCCTGCAGGTACTCCGAGGGGTACTCAGCTCTAAAACGATTTTGATTTCTTTTTGGAGTTAAAATTTTTTAATTTGATATTGTAAACAGTTATTGTATCATATTGATAGGCAATTCAATGATATTTTGGCCGCTAGATAGTTATATTATACATATCAATGTTCGTAATAAGTCCTTATTATTCGTTTAATTGTCTTTGATGAAGAAAAAAATTCTTTTTAAATATTTTTAACAATATACTTGGGTAAGGGAGAAAGGAGTATGGAGATAAGGTAAAGAAAAAGCAGGAAGCATCGGGTGTAACAGTTACTTAATCTTTATTCATTTATTTATTATTTTCTTACATTTGGTTCTTTTTTCTCTCCGTTTTTCTACCATATTATTTTATTGGGGGGTGAGTACCGACACCCTGGCAGCTGGCACAATGATTTTTCATGTCCTCCCCCTTCCTCTCCCCCTCGGACCGTGGAGTGGAAGGAGGTCCTTGCCTCCCGCAGGCGCCCTACAGGCCTCCTCTCTCAACCGGAGACCCAGGAGCTGCTCCAAGCATGCCTCGAACGTCATGACCGGTTCCACGCGTCGGAAAACGACGGATTGATCCTCAACCTCAAAGAACATATTGGTCGGGCCCCGTACCTAAAAACAGGGAGAACAATTAGAAATATGTACCAGAAAGTAAAACAAACGAATATAAATGCATTACCTGGAGAACAGGGAAAGAATCGAAGTCGACCGTCACTGCAAAGGAGGTGGGGTGGCAGATGCATCCTATTGTCAGGGTGTAACTGGTCCCAACCTCGCCGTCGAACGGGAGTCGGGAAAGCGTGTCCCGATCTTGGAAGATGATCATAAAGGTCACCACCAGCGGACAACGCACCTTGAGGGTACCGACGCCCGCGCCCCCACGATAGGAATAACGTCGCACGGGAAGTGGCGACGCCCCAGCAGGCCACCCAGCCGGACAGAGGGGCCGTGGAACCCCGAAAAACTCGTCCGGGTCCACGATAAGTCAGAACCCCAGCTAAAAAAAAAAAAGAAAAACACATATATAGTTACATTTAAAAGGAAAGATAAAGAAAAGAGAAAAATTTTTCACCACGTGGCCACCCGATTGATGGAACTTGCCGACAGACGAACAGGGGCTTGATCGCGACTATTCGATATGTGGTAAATCCTACAATTTTTTTTGTTTGTCTCTATAAAATAACCAGAAATGAAGGCTACGCGCATGCGTAGTCTAGGGACTAGCAACAAAAAGTTCACTTTTGTCTTG
>JAPYYV010011667.1:0-10655 GCA_030522625.1 Copidosoma aretas | reverse complement strand
GCACCAATAAATATACACTTGATAATACGTACTATGAGTGGTTTCTAATATTCTGTACTTCTCTTATACCCTACCTACGTACCCATCAAACTTAACAGAAAGATTCTATTATTTCGACTCAAGAAGGCGCTATGCCTAGCGTTTACCATTTTCAAGCGCCTTGCAAGTGGTCAAAGCTGCTACCTGAAGAACGTCGGACTAATTAATGGTTAGAATCCCATTATCATGGGATTTCATGGGTATCTGGTTAGATACCTTACAACAAAATTGTATACGTTCTTCAGAATTTATTAAGAAATGCGAGAAAAATTTTTGTAAAAGGGATAGAAAAGAAGAAGTGGTTAGAAGAAATCCTATTGGATAAGTAAGTATACACCTATATGTAAACTTCATTATTATAAGTTCAACTTGTATTGCATACTTCTTTTTATAGTGATCTATAATATGGATGAGATGTACTGCCCTTCTCTAAAATGCATGAAAAATGAGAGAAATATTTTTTGTTCAATTCATCCACTAAAGAAGAACTCCGTGTGTGCTAAAAGAAACGTATACACACTAGAAATCTGGCTTGTGGACTACCGATTATTACCATTTCTTCAGATAGATGGAGAAGATACTTTGGATTTTAAGGAATAGTTTTATAATTTATTATGTATGATTCTGATGTATATTTTTTTAATAACTTGGTCCTTTGATAAGAGAAAGAGAAGTTATGGGGAGAAAAAATGATACGAGGTTCTTTCTCGCAAGTAAGGGCGTTGAATGGAGCCCTTACTACTTCTCTTTCTTTTTAATAATCGTTTGATAAATTCATATACAAGTAGTTCAAACAACTGGAGAATTAAAATTTGTATATTCATAAAGTTTAAATAGATAGTATGAGCTTAACAAAGTTGATAACTTTCATGTTACTGTGTAAGAAGAAAAAGGACGGTTGTATAGTGAAGACTGCATAACCTACGCATATACTGTAGTACACTCGAGAACAACCTTAATGATTAAACGTTCCATAGTGTTAATTACTTACAAATTTAATCAATAAGCTGAATAAAAACTACTAAGGCTATAAATTGAATGTAGTAAGAAAGACCTTTGTATGAACTGTGGTAAGTAGTAAAAAAAACTTTTGTAGGATATTTATACAAAGAAAAAGAAGTAGTAAGGGCTTCAGCCAACGCCCTTACTCGTGAAGAACAACTACTTGCTTTTTCTCCCCTTTAACTTGTTTTTCTTTATCCTCCATTATTAATATTCCAAAATATAATACACTTTATGGATATATAAAACTATTACAAAATGAAATATATTTACTCATTAGAAAAATACTTTAAAAGTTATTATACAATATAAAACTTCATATTTAAATAAAAACGTTTTACAAACATTAATGTATATATATCAAACTTCATAATAAAAAAATAATGTGAGCTTTAGATGATGACTTAAAAATATACTAAATCTCCTAGCTGCTTTTGTGTGCGATAACTACCAATAATATCTTCCTCTTCCTGTTTATCTTTCAATTCATCTTCAAGTTCATTCTTCTCTTCTCCCTTTTCTTTTGCATTCTTCTTTGCTTCCTTTTCATAATGTTTCACAGGTGCCAGAACTGGATTTGGTATTGTAGGTTACCGCCCCCAAGCCCATTTCACATGCGCCGTTTTTCTTCCCACAGCACCATCCTTTCACCGAAGAAAGATATTTCAGTATCCTTATCATTACAAGAATGCGGCTTTTTACGGTGGAAGGTTGGTGATTGTTGTGAAAGTGTTGTTGGTAATAAATGAGCTGCAACAGAGGTAAGTAATATTTTATATAGAGGTAAGTATAATATTTTTTATCTTCAAATAGATTAAGTAATAATAATAATAGTATAGTTTTTAAATATATCTTTTTACTTACAGTTTGAAGCGTAAGAAGGCGTAATTGACCAATTGGACTTAATGTGGGTTAGATTCTCTGATCTTGACTCTTTCAGAGCAATTAGTTTTATGGGTGGGTTGTGCATAACATCATAAAGAACTGAAAAATGAATTATTTAATAATTATGATGAAAAATTAAGTGAATATTGAAAAATGTATAAGATACAAACTTTTAATATCCTTTTTTGTTTTTGGAAGGGCTTCTGATGATGATAATGAAGAAGAAGATGAGCTGGTTAAAGAAGTCGAGGATGCTAGATCAAATAAAAAGGTGGAACAGGTCGTGGTTCATGATGAACTTGATGCTAAAGAAAATTTACATATAAGTAATTAATACTTAGGTAATAAAAAAAATGTTTTAACTACTTACCTATTTGATCCGATTCATGCCATTCATCTATAGTAGTCCATTGCTCTGGGGTTTATGCTCGTACCTTGATAATGAATAATTTCTTCAACTCTATCTAGACTCTATTCTTCTTCAGCTTGCAAAGATCTCGAATAGCAGGCATGGTGGTTCTGTTAATGATGAAAGCAGCAAAAGTAGCAATATAATGACGGCTTATTTATAATTTATAACCAGCAGAATAATCATCATCAAGAAGTCGAGATGGTAGTTCAGTTCATAGTACAAACCACTAATTAAAAACAGCGATAGCAAGAGACCGAGAACATATCCGTCAGCGGAGAGCTGCGCAACAACGACAGACAGATCGTCGTCGTCACCGAGAGCAGCAGCAGAGAACACTACGTCGTCGTCACCGAGAGCAGCAACAGAGATCACCACGTCGTCGTCTCTGAGAGTAGGAGCAGAGAGCACCACACCGTCGTCAACCCTGAGAGCAGCACGTTGACAGCAGCACCGTCGTCGTCGTCGACTACAACAGAGAGTAGCACCGTCGTCGTCGTCAACTACAGCAGGGAGCAGCATCGCCGTCGTCGTCGTCGGCCGCAGCAGAGAGCACCAACGTCAAGAACAGCAGAGCACCACAACGTTGGCTGCAGCAGAGAGAGCACCGGCACCGAGAGCAGCAGCAGAGCACCACGTCGTTGGCTGCCACAGAGAAAGCACCGGCGACGAGAGCAGCAGCAGAGCACCACGTCGTTGGCTGCCGCAGAGAGAGCACCGGCGCCAAGAGCAGCAGCAGCAGAGCACCACGTCGTTGGCTACCGCAGAGAGCACTGGCGACACAAGCAGCAGAGAGAAGAATCATCGTCGCCGGCTGCAGCAGAGAGAGCACCGCGCACCGGTGCAGAGAGCAGCAGCAGAGAACCACGTCGTTGGCTGCCGCAGAGAGCATCGTCGTCGAGACCAGCACGTTAGCAGAGAGAGAGAAAGAGAGAGACAGATGGAAACCAGCAGACGCAGGCAACAACACATGCATGAGAATTTGAAAATTCTTCGAGCAAAGAAAAATTTCATAAAACGTATACACACATATCAATGCTCGCAGAATTTTCCAGAACTGTTGCCCTCTTCTTACGTCATTATCCTTGAGAGCAGCACAAGACATCACGTAGACGATAGGTATCAATTATGACTGCACCACTGCACCGACACGTGTGCACGCGTCACGACACTGCACTTGCAACGCGGTAGCAGCCCTCGAGAACAGCACAACGCAGACGAAGACAAACATACGAGAACTAGGATGATTACTTACACCACAGTACGAGGACGAAGACGACTGCATGCTCGAGGACGACAACTGTACGCCATGCAGCGGGTGTGTCTCAAGCTCCGTGGTCAGCAGCGATCTGGTAGCAGCACAGCACAGACAACCCGCGACCTGAGCTACAGCAACGCTTAGAATGTCGTATTACAACGTAGATCCAAGGGCGACTATCACTTGCGATACAAGCGAGTATGCGCTACACTACATACATTATACGGTGATGATAATGCAAGTTCGTAGATCCGTGCCACTGATGGTAACGTAGATGTACGTTACCATCAGTGGCTTGATTGAATTTTCAACTTAAAATGATTAAATACTTAAATAATTTACTTCTATTCTGAATATTATGCTGATGTTTAAAAAATATTTTTGATTAGTAACAATTCTATTATAAGTTTAATTTTTTCCTAGTTCCTAACAGATTTTGGCTATCCTCCTCAATAAATCATTTTAATTGTAGATTTAATTTTATCATTAAAAAATTTTTTTTTCCTCGTTTAAAACCATAGTTTCAAGTTTATATTTTCTTATAATTATTCTTAATTTTATTTAAACATAGTTTTGGATTATATTAATTTTTTTAAATAATAAAAATTTCAAGTATAAGAGGGTGAAGTAGTATGGGTGGGGTAGTAGGGGTGCGGTTGTGAGGCCAAGGGTTTTGAGGCCGCCACCAGGCCGAAAAATCCCTATGAGGATTCGAACTCAGTAAGAATTCGAATCCTTATAGTTTACCTACTGCTATCTACGACCTAGTAACACAGACACCCTAGCATGGGGCCATTATATCATAATGGCAGCGGAAGCAACCAACCACAGAATAACTCATCAGAAAGCTGGAGAGGGGGTTGCAGCAGTGAAGCCGCCAAAAGTGGAGGGGACAGCTCTATATCAGGCGGTGTCGCAACTAGAAGAGCTCATTCGGTCCTTCGCAGAGGTCCGAACAGGACTAAACTTGACAAACAGAAGCCTCTAAGCGAGTCTACAACACCTGCCTCGTCACCGTGTAAACGGTCTAGGTGTACAAAAACTTAGTATTATACTTTATAAGAACTGGCATACACACACACACACACACACACAGAGATATCTATGTATGTACATGCTAATCATATGTATCGTTTGTTGCAGATGAATCACGCAGACCTCACTAAAATCACCAACAATGGCTTTCTGTCGACGAAAAGACTAAACGAGATGATAGTGGATCACCACTACATAGTGACTAAGCTTAGGAAGGCAGACACGAGGTTTGGACGAAAATTAATCGCTGAATGAGAAAAATTCCAAGTATTTTTGTCAAGCAAACTATCCTCAGCTATCTTAGAAAACGAACAGTTTTTTAATGTATTATTGGAAGCGGTAAATAAGTTCATATTGTTTGTTGCTTATAATAAAAATATTTTAAAATTTTCTTACTCCTTATTTTGTAAGTATATGTAAGTATAAATAAAGAGTAGTTTATCTCTATATGTTAAATATTTATTGAATACTCCTTTACTAAATTTTATAAATTAGATTAAATTTTTATTCACTTATAATACTTTATTATTTAATTTATTTTTCTATAATTCATTATTGTTGATTTAACTATAATGTGTATTGTTAAAACCCGACCATTTGGCAAAACTTCGATTTCTACGCTTTCGAAGGACCTTCTTTACAAGGTAAACGTCTGGAAGTTTGGTTTTTTGCAGTTTCTTTTCATAAAAACCACCGAAAATAAGCTGATCTTGATAATCCTTGAGATAGTGTGACGTTAGATTTGTTGTTGCTACTCGTATGATTGTAAAAATCTCCGTTGACCGATTGGGCGTATAGCCTTTCTCAAGTTCACATTGCTTACAAGCACTTTGTCACCGACTTTGATATTTGGCTTTAATTTGGAGCTGTCACGTTTGAATTTTTGTCAACCCCATGCATACTCAAAGGAAACATCACGATCATATGGTATCATTGCAACAATATTGGCTTGCCAAGTCTCATCTAAGCTACAAACATTATACTTTCCACGTAGGTATTTGTAACGAGCTGGCTTGTAAAGCTCTTTCAACACTCATTTTTGCTACGATCTATTCTCGTTAACGTCGGATGAGTGGATGTTGGAATCTTTTATTTTGCCATATTTTACGGCTGTACATGTGATGTATAACTTGCCTGATATTATAAAGCTTTCTTTGGGAAAAAGCTGGATTAACTGCATCAAAATTGTCTACAGGATCGGCAAAATTGCATAGTCTCTTATCTTGCATATCATATTGTGCATAAGCTGTAACGTTCCACCCAAAACCATGTTACACCCGCCCTCAGTGACTGGGCGACTTTAAACGTGAGACGAGATTTGTGTTGTTGAATCGGGCCGAGACAGAGCTGTAAGTAACCGTTAGTTCGCCCAATCGAGATACACCCGACCTGCCTTGGTGGGAGTGGTTTCCGCCGAATCGTCATCTTCGCCGCTAGAAGATGAGTAGACTTGAGCCGTTATGCGCACCGGGCGATTGGGATTTACCGCCAGCGTGTCCGCTGGAGAATGGCTCAACTTATTGGACTCAGTGGGCTCCTTGTGTTTCCGTAGCCGTGATATCCCCCGCGGGTTACCGGCCTTGGTTGGTGTTGAGGCCGCGTCACGGATGGATCCTCGGGGTGCCTCCACTATAGGTGTTTTTTGAGGACCGACGTTGAGATGTAGTTTCCCTAGGCTGGAACTGGGCGAGGTATCTGGTGCTACCGGCGAAGTTGGTCAGAGGCTGTAGCGAGAGAGAGAGAAAGAATCCGCTAGTCCCCAAGGGGAGAAGGGAGTGTTCAAAAAGAAGACAGAGGCTTGAGATTTTATTCGAGTTTATTTGAATACTCTGCTCATTTGCCACTGCTCTTAAATCAGTCTCGGTAGACGAGTGAATGCCTGTCGGGTGCTTGATCGGCCGCGTTTATATACTACAGGTGACTAAAGCGTTTGCGGATAGGCAACCACCTAGCGGTTGATTGCGTAAACTTCGAGGCGTGAACACTTGAATCCGGCGCGGTAATTCGAAGTTTGAATGCGGCACGAGGTTTGAATATTTGTAAGGAAATTTATGAAAACGATAAGATATAATAAATGGAAATTGGTACTTATGATAATAATTAGTAATTTACAGGGGAAAATAGGCCTGACAGAAACAACCAGAACGACCTCGGCTACCGCCTTGGGTCTCACCTAGCTAACGTCCGAACACGTCGATACTCATTTTTATACTGACACTATAAGTGTATATATACCCAGCCTAACGTAATTCCTCCATGATTAACATGATTTCGTTGTCGTGGCTTGGGTTTCCTGCTGATGTTTCGGCTATGAGCAATCGCAGACGGTCAGCTACATCATTAGGATCATTCCAGTGAATACAATCTGCTTGCTTAATTCTTTTAAGTCACTTTTTAACGGAGTAATAATGATCCCCATTTTTTACTAGTTACAAGATTAAACATGGGAGCAATGATTTTATGAAATTTATTGCCATTGTGCGTTTGAAAAGCTTCATTTTCGCTGAATACATTTCTATGAACACTTAAAGTTTGCAAAAGCATATAATATTTTACATAATCAGCGTGTGCTATGTTGTATCGATTAGTATGTTTTTCCACGAGTAGCTCTATTGATCCAACAGCCATCGAGTATTTTAACTTATTTATCCTGATTTGATTATCATTAAAGCATATTGGTAGATCACCAAGCTTGTACATTCCATCATTTTTTCTAAACCCTGTGCACCAGATCTAATAAATCTTTTTTATTTTCATTAAGTATTTGAAAGTATGAGCTATCGAATGGATTCTCATTAATACCATCACCATCATCATCAACAGTTTTATCTCGTAGCGTAACATTGATATTATCATCATCATCATCACTTTGACTGACTGCAGACTAAAACATCGTTTTACCATCGCTATAACTTTCTTTCTTCTTCATTTGCTTGATAGGTAGCTTGTGAGTATTCTAAAAATAATTGTTAGTCACAGAATGACTTCTTTTACCCCCTTTCTTCGTTTGTGTCATAATTTTGCTAAAAGGCTCAGTAATTGGCTTGATAGTTTTACTTAATACTTTTTCAACTGTGTCTCTTTCAAACTTTAATAGTCTGTACATTTTTAAAGACTTCTTTTGCTTTTATCAATTGACACAGTACGTTTTTGTCTTGCTTATGCATGTTAACGCTTCGACCTCTCGGGGTATACTGATAAAGTTCATCTATATACGTCCTATATATTAATAGCAAAATTGTCAAAGCCCTTTGAATAACGACCACAATTGATATGTCTGTCATTGTCGATTAAAACAACCCGTACTTATCATCATTCCAGCAGCTAAAGCACAAATCTTTAAACTAAGCATAGGGCATATTTGGGTTGACGTGATCACCATACACATGTCTCAAATTACTTTTATCTAGTCTCAATAAAGATACAAAAATCATCTTTGACAAAATGCTTTGGTAACTAAGCATATGACTGACAAAGATAAAAGCCATCTACATTTTTGTGTCTCCCCATGCAGAACAAGGCTTTTATATTATCCTGTTTTTTACAAGCTATATCATCAAAAATCATGATGGAATTCAGAAGTGCATTATCTGGAGATTCTATCGTCTCGGATTTAGTGAACAAAAAGTATTTCACACTATTCATAGACTCTGAAGTTTTTTTCAGAAATTTTTATTTCAGTCATTGAGCGACTTTGTACACACATATATATTTACAAATCTTAATCTATTAAGACGTACTATTAGAACTAACAGACTATTGGTTTTCCTGAAATTTGATGGATCACAGAATACAGATCAATACTTTTAGGGCTGAATGTAGCATTTCTATTTTAGCGACTTTCCTGTTGTACAACAGCATCAAAGTTTGGAACTGCACCTCGACGGATTGCTTTTCGAACTTTATGCCTACTATGTACAAAGGTTGAAGCATAACTGATCCATGGACTAAATAATACAGCGCTTATATAGTTTGCGATGAGTAGTGGATGGGTTTCTAAAACTATAAAAACAACCGTCTTGTTCTCTAGTGCTCAGTAGCTATCCAAACTTCAAAGGGTGATGATTATACATTGCAAAAGCGGACGCGGTGTAAATAGGATTATAAATACTCTACCAATAGAACTTCACTTGCCGGGATATAAATATTGCGGTAAAGGTACTAAGCTTTTCAAACGTCTCGCAAGAGGTGAGCCGGAAATAAATCCATTAGACGCGGCGTGCAGAAAGCACGATATAGCTTGTTCTCAGAATTGAGAAAGCGTTGATGCTAGAAACTCAGCAGATAAGAGTTTTAGCTAAGAACTTGGCAAAGAGTCAAAGTCGGAGATTCAAGGATTGGTGAAATAGCAGCTACTCTAGCGATAAGGAGTGCGATAAAGCTGAAAAGTAAATAAGGTATGGGTCTGGAAAAAAAGAATAGCGTAAAAAAGAAACCGTTCACTGCCTTGAATGCAGCTATTAAGCTGCCTCACGTAACATGGACACTAAAAGCAAAGATGCACGCAAAGTAATCAGTTCAGTGTTATAAGGTGCGCGTAGTGCAGTTAAAAAAGAAGGTGGTACCACATATCTTACGTCTCCCTGCAAGAATCGGTGGTGCTTACCCTTGATACCCTTATTTGATCAAGTGCAGCCAGTACACTAGCGAATAGGGTAGCAGGAATATTAAAAAGTATTAATATAACTAAGGTAGCTGAACAGCAGCTGCAAGAGAGTCAAAGGAATAATAAGAGGATGGATAATATCGCTCTCGGAAAAGGTCTTAATCTCCGACCATTTAAAACAAGATTGGGATTTAACTTAAAACTATATACTGGAAAAGGTTTTAAAAAAAAGATCGATGAAGTAATTTTGCCTGATAGGGCCCTAATAAATATTGATTTATTAAAATACGCTAAACTTTGAAATGATCTCTGCTTTTTGTGGGCTGTTTTTCCGAAATAACTAGCCCGCCAACGGACCACGTTATTATGAAACCGCAATAATGAATCTTGATGATGAAAATGGGCCCGGAACTCACTGGGTAGCATATCAAAAACGTGGTAATAGTATCGTTAACTTTAACAGCTTCGGTGATCTGCAGCCACCTGTCGATTCAATGTTGTACTCAGAAGTTGATAAGGTTAGGTTTAACTATAAAAAATATTAAGACTTTAATTCTTACAAGTGCGGTCATTTTTGCTTAAGATTTCTATGAAAAAGTATACAAGGTTAGAAATCATTCATTTGCTCTTGAGCGGTCATAAAAGAAACATTGACACTGAGTCTGTGGGTTCTTCTTCTGTATTGGAAGCGCAATATCTTCCGCCTATCAAATTATCGTCAAAATACAATTACGTTCTTGGCTTGGTTGAACTATTGACGTTTAATTTAATTCCAAATATTGACGAAGACGATAATAAATTTAACGTTGGTGATCGAGTGGTAGTTTTATTAACGGGCAATTACGAAATTGGAGATATCGAGTCAATTATAGTAAACGTGTTACAACCAGACGATATTCTTATCGATATCAAACCAAACAGTCATTTACTTCGCAGCGTCATCACGTGTAGTCAGACCATTTATTTTAGACCAAAAGATTCTCAAGGACAATTGTTGGGTTTAACTAAACAAGTACTCGATGAAAACTTTACTTACAGCTCGGACTTACCTGAAGTTATTTTGAAGGTAAACGCATTACGAGTAGAGTGTAGTATCACTACTGGAGCGTACATAGACGAATCAAAAGTTCACACGATTCACGAAATTATTCCACCTGTACTGCCAGGATATGAAATCATTGAAGTTCCTTCAGAAATAATTTATTTATCAGTCGTTGGACGTATTATTGAGTATATTTAACTACGCATTAACGATCAGGACAGGTATATCAAGCTAGCTTAACAAATTGATTTTTCCTGCACCCAATAAGCGCTATAATTTTTCGCTAATTTGTCGCTAATTAGTTGCTAAATAAAAAAATTTGTCGCTCCAGCCGTTTACCGACAAATAGACGTAGTGCTATCTTGATATCAACCTGGCA
>JAPYYV010011666.1:0-13110 GCA_030522625.1 Copidosoma aretas | reverse complement strand
TGCAACCCAGTGAGTACCTGGCTTATCTGATGTGTCCGTATTTGCTACAATGGCTGCTGGAACGCACAAAATGCGCGGTATACGGTTTACTGCATATATCCCTACTGAACTGGCGTTAAGCCCTTGTATTGCTCTACGTATTTGATGTGTATTCATTGTCACAGCTATCGTCGTTACTGCACGCACTTGCAGAGTCCACCTCGTCATAACCATCGCATGACGCAATTTCGGGCTGTCTCAATAGCATACTTTTAAACTCGAGATACTCGTACACATCGTAGAATTCCACACTATCCACCAAACTCTTTTTCTTTATATCATCAGGCAAGCAGCATATAAACCACTTTTTCGGTAAAAATGCTGTGTGCAACGCACAAAATTTTATTTTTCCTTCAAAGTTTTTTTTTTTTGGTAATGTGTAGTACACACTATTGGGCTAATAAATTCCTTTTCAAGACTTGCAAAAAAAGAAGTGCCCGAGATTTTGGAAAAATCGAGTACCACTCGGCACAATAGAGAAGAGATAAATCTTACCTTATCATCACCACGTGTGTATATTCTCTTAAGATTTTTCGTTATGTTGAACAAATGTTTGTTCAAACTTGCCGCGGAAACATCACCTTCGTACCACTCAAGTCCGTGAACTTCTAATGTGCAAAAATTATATAATTTATTTATCTGATTTGATAAATTACTGAATCCGTATGGAGGTTTGATAAGCCAACGGTCGATAAAGTTGCCTTGGAGTGACACCACGGACACTTCTTTTGGTATGAAATTTTTCGTTTGAAAACAAAAATGCGTTCGAGAAAGCAGGCATAGAAGGACCGCGTCGAAAATGAGAAAATACATAAGCTGCTAAGAGAGCAGGCGTCTTGAGCAGCACGGGGGATTGGAGTCGATAAGAGTTGTGCTGTTTCCAACCGCACACATCTTGACCTAATATTCCAACTCTCTCTCTCTCACTCTTGCCCACCTCGACAGGATCCTCCGCGTCTCGCTCTTTCTCTTCCTCTTGCCCACCTCGACAGCATCCTCCGCGTCTCGCTCTTTCTCTCGCTCTCTCTCTCCCTCTTGCAACATCCTCTGCGCTGACGTAGAAACCTTTGTCCCCCGCCTCTCAGCACTTGAGGAGGGAGCTGAGGTGGGGAGCTCTGGAGTCGTGACGTCCAAGCTCGGGGGAAACTCCCCCTACCACCGCCGGGTGAGCTATAGCGCGTGAGCTGAAACCGGCGTGGTCTCGTATCGGCATGGTTTGGTATCGGCATGGGTTGGTAACAGCATAGCTCATCTACTTCCACAGATACTTAAATGCTTGGGCAAGATCAGCGGCATATTATTATTATAAGAAACTGACCTCACACACCGTGCAATATACATATTATTATAAAAAAGAGTACATCAATTATTTTTAATAATTTGAAAGTCCATCAAAATAATTTGACATTTATCATATAATGTAATTATGTCATAATTAAAACTGCTGGCTGTTGGCATTTGGTAATAAATCTGGCAGGCTGGCCACATTAGCGGCACATTTGTCATGCGGTAAAGAAAATTGAGAAAGGAGTTTTTATCTGAACAAGAAATATTTAGCCTATTTTGGCCTGACCTGCGTTTTTGCAATGATTATAATAATATCAATAATAATAACAACAATAATAATAATGATTTAATAATAATCATTATAATTATGTTAAAAATAGTATTGTTACAAAAATTAATCAATAATAATTGGTATTATTATTTCTATAATAATAATAATTATTATTATTATTACTACTATTACAATGGCAATAAAAGTCAAATAATAAATGCATTGTTAAAGGCTTAAGCGTTCGATATCATGTAAAACTAACTGAGAAACTGATCCAACTCACCGTGCAATATACATATTATTATAAAAAAGAGTACATAAATTATTTTTATAAATTGAGATTTCTTTGAAATAATTTTACATTGAACATACAATACAATTATGTCATAATTAAAACTGCTGGCTGTTGGCACTTGGTAATACATCTGGCAGGCTGGCAAAATTAGCAGCACATTTGTTATGCGGTGAAGAAAATTGAGAAAGCAGTTTTTTTATCTGAACACGAAATATTTAGCCTATTTTGGCCTGACCTGCGTTTTTGAAATGATGATAATGATGTCAATAATAATAACAATAGTAATAATTATTTAATAATAATCATTATAATTGTGTTAAGATTAATATTGATATAAATATCAATCAATAATTCGATGATGAATAATTTTTAATTAACTGAAATTCCTTCGAAATAATTTTACATTTATCATACTGGCAATATTAGCGGCACACTTTTTAAACTGTAAAAAAAATTAAGGAATCAGTTTCTTTATCGGTGCACGAGATCTTTATAAATTCAAGTCGTAGAACAGAAACAGTTTTCTCGACCCCTATGGCTTTAAAGCCTGTACTTTAAATAGGTAAACTGTTGTTACAAGCAGCAAAACTTTAGTGTCTCTCTACCCTCTACTACCTGTAATTAAAATAAATAAGTTTAAAAAATACAAGAAACTCATCCCCAATGTACTTAAAGCCTTTATCTTGGGTGTATCAATAATATATTTTGAATACCCAGCTTATTAACAATGAACCTATTGTATATACTATCTGTATTGTTAATTAAATAAATTTTAGGATAACTACACTATTTCCTATCATTGGCACGGAATGCGCGGCAGGGCTTTTGTGCCCATCTAATCACTTTGCACCCTATCTCATAATACCGTTTTTTTAATTAATAACGCTGACTATTTTTTCGTTTTAATTAATAACACTATTATCAATAACATGAGAACTAATACTAGGTGACCCAGAGCCCTGATGTCTCTCGTGTTTTAATTAATATTATTATCATTAATATCCTAAGAACTAATAGGTGACCTAGATCGCTGACTTTTCTTGCGTTTAAATTAATTGTATTATTATTAATATTGTAAGAACTGATGCCAGTTAACCCAGAGCGCTGACATTTCTTGCGTTTGAATTAATAACATAATTTTCAATAACATTAGAATTAATACCAGTTAACCCAGAGCGCTGACATTTCTTGCGTTTGAATTGATAACATAAGTATGTAACCTATGCCGCTACTAACCCATGCCGCTACTACCTCATGCCGTTACCAGCCGATGTCGATACTAGCTCACCTGCCCCCCACCAGCGTGCTTATATTTTTATACCCCTCTCAGGCGATGTGCTCCTTTTTACCCCCCCCCCTTCAGCACACATACTGCTGCTCCGAGAGCGTGGACCCTAAAGAGAGGCCCTAAGGACCTGGAGAGCGGCTTGAAGAGCACACTCTTATTTTTTGTTAACGTTTAGTTATATTTATGATTATCATTATTTAAATATACGTCTAAAAGCACACTCTAACATTTATGTTTAGTAACATTTCTCATATTTCAATGTACACTTGAAATACATACTATTATAGTGTGTACTTAATGTCCAGGCATACCAAGTCCTCGATGGTACAGTCGATAGCATGCCTGACTGTCACCCGAGAGGCCATGATTCGCGGCTGATGCCCGGTGAAATTTTTTCTTTATTTCTAAATTCATATCTTGACGTAAGCAAGTCAGAAAATAACTCTTACGAATTTTAAAATAATTTAAATTAAATAATTTAAAAGTTAAAAAATTTGAAAGCGAAAAGTTAAAGCTGTTCCTGAAAAGAGGGCCTGTAATGGTGTATAAAAGCGTACGGGGACCCGGAGAGAGACCTCATGTGTGAGAATTCTCTCTCTCTATCTACCTCTCCACGACGCACACAGCTCGGCGGCGGAGTAGCTACTCCAGAGCTGATATAAGGAGGGCTCATTGGAACACTTTTTGCATTCGACATCAAGGGAGCACCGAAGCCGTGGACCAGCAGCAGCCGTAGCAGCAGCGGCGGCAGCAGTAGTAGTGGCATCCATGGAGCAACAGCAGCGGAAGCTGTGGAAGAAGCAGCAGCTGTAGTAACAGAGTCAGAGATCTCCAAAGAGCCGGACAGGCTAGGAGTGTCAGGTCTCCAATGAGCCGAGCATGCTGGAAGTATAGAGCCGAATAGACTGAAAAAAGCCGAGCAGGCTAATGAGAAAAGCTGAGTACGCTAAATAAAAAAGAGCCGAGTTGGCTAGAATAGACGAGCAGAGGACGATGATATAGCCGTATAGGCTGAAAAATAAAGCCGAGCAGACTGAATGGGAAAAAGACGAGCAGGCTGTGATACAGCCGTATAGGCTAAATGGGAAAAAGCTGAGCAGGCTGTGATATAGCCGTATAGGCTGAAAAATAAAGCCGAGTAGGCTTAATGGGAAAAAAAGCCGACTAGGCTAAAATGAAGAGCTGAGCAGGTTATAATATTTTAAATGTAAAACAGTCCTTTAAAGGACTATAATATTGGTTGAAAAATGAAACCGAGTAGTCTAAACGTAAAACAGTCCTTCTAAGGACTATATTATTTTAAACGTAAAACGAATAATCCTAACGCATACACTAATTTATTCGACCGCGTCTAGACCGCCACCGCGCATTACTCCTCCGAATTTTCTATGTTCTTAAAAGAGTTAAATATTTTCAGGACCACCAAAAATGTTCGATGAAGAATAACAATTTCTATAATTTCATAAGAAAGTAGTTATATTTTTTTATCGTTTTCAAAAATTTCTGCGGTTGAATTGTTTTTTTTTCTTCATATGTATGTAGCAATTACGTTTTGAAAATTTTGGTGGTCCTAAGAAGGACCGATTTCTTATTTTTGGAAAACTTGATCAAGTTGTATACGCACACGGTCTCGAGCACTCTTGGAACGAAGCCTGTGACGCCAAAAATATTCCTTTTGTGTCAAACCTACAGGTCCATGGCAACCATTCCACGATGTCTCCGTAATCTTTCTTCTTTCACAACGATTCCGTCTTCGACGCTTTTCTCCTTCCGTTAGATATTGATCAGGTTTACAGTACTTATCCTTTCCCATTATGCTTGGTCTGTTGTCAGATGAAGAATGACTGATGCTGACTCAAGCAATTTATATTACCAAATAAGAGGGTACGTATGTATAAAAGACATAAGATAGTCAATGTGACAAGTGGAGGAGGAAATTCTTCAACCTTTTGAAAATCTCTAACTGTCTAACTATGTAGGAGGGAGGGCGGGGGGTAAATCATAAGTATATCTATGAAACGTAGGCACTTTTACAATTCTTTTCATTCCATCAAAGTTAGCAGCATGAACAACTTCAGCGATGACAAGCAAAAGTTCTCCATCAGTGATCTTGTATCAGTGATCTATATAAGCAACGAGGAGCTCTTGCAGTTCCCTACGACTCAGAGGCTACAAGACCGCATCTTCGGCAAATATCAAACAGTAATGGGAAAAGAAGAAAAGTTTGCAGAGGAAGAAGAAGAAGACGAGAATAAGGAGATTGACATAGTCAGTTGGTCGAGCTCATCACCTAGGTCATCACCAGTTAAGGATGAGGAGATCGACGTTGTCGGTTGGTCGAGCTCATCCCCTCAACCATCACTGCCACCGCCAACACCTCAGCTACATCCTCGAAAGTCTCCTCCAAAGTCTCCTCTGCTAAATGCAAGGGCTAGTAAAAATAAAACATTAAAACGACGCATAAAAAAACGATATTGCTACCTTTGCTACTCAGCTTGAGTATCCTAAAGAAAATTAAAGCTTATAAACAATCGGCCCTTGTCAGGAATAACAAATCATTCAAACGTATAGTTACATCCAGAAAAAAGGTTAAGAGGGCACTTGGAATCGAACCAAGGACTTTCCGAGTTGCAGTCGAACGATCTACCGCTGAGCTATACCCCCGTACGTATGGATAGCACATATTCTTACGTTGAAAAGATTGATGACTCTGAAAAAGGTCTACAAAGGCGTTAATTGATAAGGGCCCCAACCAAACGCCCTTATCTGTGAGGTACATCCAATTATTTTTACCTCTCTTTTTTTTTTTTTTTGATAGTGAGAAGGAGGAGATCTTCTAAAGACGCCTCTACGTGCACACATGGCTACCGTAGAGGTAGTGTTGGATTCACCCTGGCTTATAGTGTAATTACACTACGTGATGCTAATCATCACGGGCACTTTCCGACTAAAACCATCCTCCCCAAGAGAAAGCCAGTCCAATGGACTATTTACTCTGATATAGGTGACGAAACAGGAAAGAAGAGATATAAGCAGAGAAACAGTGGAAAGATAAGAAATAAAGGCGAAGTTCGATGACCGATCATGAGACCAAGGGAGGAACTTGGTCGGTACAATACGCATCAAGGCGAGACTCGGAATATTGAGGTGTTAAAGCAGCCTTAAGGGACGACGGAAGAGAGAGAGAGAAACACATCCTGGTCAGGCATCAGACTTATGAGCGAAAAAAATTCATTCATAAATCTTCAGCCCAGCCGAGCCGATAGTTGCAGGGCCGACAGCAACTTCTCTGGATGAACTGGCCCAGGTGTTGGCCCCCCCCGGAAGAGATTCGCCGGGGATCCCATCGGCCCGGTCGATGAGCTGCTGACTCCCACGACGGGGATTGGCGCAGTGCCTACTGCCAGCGGGAACCCACCGACCAAGTGGTCAGGGTACGCCGACGACTTCCCCAAGGAGGGATTGCCCCCCAGGTCCAGGCATCATCAGGAGAAATCGCAGTCGGTCCGCTAGAATTGGGGGAGAAAATGTATTCTCGGCGCCATGGGTACTTTTCCCACAAGCTAGCACGCTAACCACTAAGCCATCGAGGACTCTATTTTTACCTCTCCAATAAGCTTACCTAATGACAGACATAATACAGAGGTGATACTACTGTTTCTTGATGCTTACAGCTCCTCATCGCTAGCATCTTCCCATTCCATGCCAAAGTAAAACTTTTTCATGCGCTCAACAGTATGTGAAGCACACATGGACTTGTAGGCCCCATTGTGATGAGGACAAGCGCAAGCGGTGACCTGTCTTGGGAGCTTAAATGGGGGATAGTTAGTCATATCAGTGACTGTAAATCCAATCTCTCCAACCACTTTTGTTTTAGCTCTCCTATTACAAAAATCTTAATGACATCTTTGAGGTTCTCTCGTAGGACATTACCGATCTCAGTGTACTTGATATTACCTGAGTTCCAGACGGGTCCATGATAGCGAAGCTCGAGATATAAATTCTCATGTTTGTACTTCTGTGTTAATTTACGCCATGCAAAGGACGCTTTGAAAAGGAATACTTTTGCATCATCTTCATTCAGAGGAAGAATAGCTAATTCCTTGAGCCCATAATCATTGCCAGGCTTTTTAAAGCTTTGCATGTCCACCACTTATTCCATTTGATTTTTTCAGTTTTTCATAACCGTCACGTTTGGGGAATGATGATTTATTCGTTGAAAACTTGTCTGTTAAATTTTTCAGCCAAAATTTTTTATCATCATCATCATCCTTAGTTGAAAGTTTTTGATATTTAACGTCGGAGATAAATTTGCTTATTGTCGGCTTATGCGACATAACAATTTAAACAATTTTACTATCTTTTTCTTTAGCCTTTTTTTTAGCACAATCTTCAGCGTGTCTCTTCTCAAAAATTTTTCTACTCTTCCGGCTTTCGCTCATGTTCTTCTTCTCTGCTTTTCTGACCTTTTACCAGGATGGTTGAGAGAGAAATGATGTAAGCAGAGCTGTGCACTGGCTTTTATAGCTTTACATAAATTTCTTGACGTCACCACTCATCGGACTATGTTGAACAATGCGATCGTGTAGAATTAAGCAATAGGCTGATGTGTGGGAAAATTGTCATGTAATTCAAATTCCAGACGAATATCTACTGGAGAATTCTTTAGCGACTCATTTTGCTTGGAGCAATCCATGACAACTAAAGACATCTTAGATATAAAATTGTACACATTCATTAAAGGTGCCCGATCTTTACCATAATATGAATTCTGAAAATTGGCATTGCAGCGTCCTTTTTTGTACGGTTTCTTCGCGATAAGCGTGATGTCGAATAATAAACAAATTTACCGCGGAATACCCCAAATCGAGACCCAACACACAACGATAGAAATTTGACTGTATGTTGGAGGGATGGTTTGTGTCCCAACACAAAAGAAATATACAGATTTTACTTCATTATACCGAGTTATTCTAATCTTTGATTTTCATTCGCTTGTCGAATCATTTACACATCACAGACATATGACTGTAATCTATAGTAAAAGATCTCTTTATTGATTTTAGCGGCTACTAAAATATTACTCTCTCTTGTACTTACGTGCCTCAGTGCAACAATAATTCTTCTCCTCATCCATTCAATGATGATAGAAATAAACATAACAGACCGTGTTATCTGCGTGTTATCTGAAAAGGGTAAGGTTTTTCCCAAATGAGCGCTTGATGACTTTCTTACAATTTAAATAAATCAACCTTTATTTTTATCTTCTCAATTCATCTAGTGCAAACTTTAATATGCATATACGTCTTAATAAGATAATGATTTTATTCACAAAGAAACCAAATATAATCTAAAAAGAAAATTTATGTGTATCTGCTGAGCAAAATTCTACAATAAATACGTCACCTCCGATATCTTCACTTTCCTATATTATCGATCGCCACACTCCTCTACTCTACCAACAGTAGTGCTACATTATCTACTCAATAAATAACTTCCTATTTTACCAACCAACGAGTATTTATTATCCCTTTTTATCTCTCCTAAATCTTGGATTTTACCGATGGATCAAGAATCACGTGATAAAAATATACAGGTTAGTACTCTACGTGCAAACGCTCCTTAAGAACAGGTTGCGTCTTAGGGTCTCTAGGGTGTCCGAAAATATTCAGAAATCTCCTAGGATACCTTCGCCTAAAACCCGTGATATCTGTTCTGCCGAAGGGTTAAGGATACCTGGGGAGGCACAGAAGCCGAACTTCCCAGGCAGTACCAGTTAACGAATATGCTCACGTTTTACTCTTGGAGATTCGCTGGTCTTACTTTCGACTAAGTCACTCTCGTCTCGGTCAGGTGGAACACCTCTTCCCTCTTTCTCTCTGGTACTAGAAATTGATGGTCGACTGCTTTGCATTGCACTGGATGAACTCCAGAAAATTCGCGGGTGCCAGATCGCAAAGGGACGACTCTAGGAGTGTACTACTCGTTACTATAACTGGAAAGCTCGATATCTCCGCGATAAGCGGGTGCGAGTTCCGGAGGAAAGACTGCTTCGCTCGGCGCCGCGGCTCGCCTTTATACCCGCGCTCTATACTTTCTCTTATGGGTTGCTTGTTTCTCCTGCCTTCGCGCACTAGCGGTTACGCGGTGTAAATTATGCGTGCGCGCGGCCTATCTATTCAAATTTAAATAGTTGACTTATTTTAAGATGATCGAAAAATAACATGCAGTTTGCACCGCTGCATTAGCCCCCACAATTCACGAAAAAAATTTATGACTATAATTGAAATTATTTGTGATTATTGAAATAATTTATAAATATAAATTTTTGAGTGAATTGTCATTCACGAAAATATTGTATATGTGTCACTCTGATGATAAGCTTAAAAAAAATTATAGTATACAAGAAATTTTCTTTCGATGATTACAGAGTTTGAATAATTTGTGTGCTTCCAGGATTCGAATGTTTCCGATTTTCGTGACTATGCTACGGAGTGTGCATATAAATGATCGAACTTTACTTATTTGCTTTTGAAAGACGTCCGCAGGTTGATTCGATAGTTTCTGTATGGTTGTATTACTGTATCTCTTTATCTGTGAATTTAATACTGTGTATTTAAAGTTTTCTTTCAAAGCTAGCGTATTAACTACTCCTTTGACTATATTTTGAACTTCGCATTGTCTTCTTCTTAACGTGTTACTGATCAACCTATTTGCTGGAAATTGGTTTTGGTTTAAAATACATACAAGTGCATTTCCTGTATTTTCTATTGTTTGTTTATTTTCATTATTAGCATTTATTGTTAGATTTATTGCGGTATCGTTTTTTTTAAAACATTGTTCTTCATTTAGTAGAAGTTTAAGTGAAATATATCGGCTTTTGCGAACTGTTTTAATATCAGCGTTGATTTTAGAATATTAGTCAAGGCTTTTGTTAATCTTGGCGCTAATAAAAGATCCAAAATGACTTCTTGGTATTGAGAATTTAATATTTAATACTAAAATCTTTTGAAAATAAGTTATTTTATTGAATTGGATCTGTACGCCATAGAGACTAATATTTACTTGTGGTTTTATACAGTTAAATCCATTAAGCTTATTGCTTATTTCGTTTTGTCCATTGTTTCTTTTGATATTTACGAGTTGTTTTTGAAGTTGATGGTACGGTCCCTTTGAGTTATTATTATTTTCAAATTTGGTATTTACCGAAATCTCATCTAGGATCCGTATATTATTAATTTCTTGTACCTGATACATGAGGATTTTTTGACTTTTCCTAACGATGTGATTCAATTTGTTTACGTTGCTATCCAACTCATCATAAGAGTCTTTTCGACCATTTTATGCGCGTTGCCTCCGAAATCATCATAAGAGTCTCTTCGATTTCGATTCTTAAATGCCTGACACTTGTATTTATTATTGCCTTTTTTACTTTGTTGAAAAAATTTGCCCTTCAAATCTTCTATTATTTCTAGATTATCTTCACTTCTGAAGATTGCTTGGACGTGGAAATAATTTTGGATTTCAAGTTGGTTTTCTGAGTTATCTGTTTTCTCTACATGATTTATCCGAGTGTCTTGATTAGAAACTTGTGTTTGTAGCGTATTCATATATTTATTCTATGTTACTGTTAATGTACTATTTACAGTGCCAATTGTGTCTAGAGTATCTTTTTCCGCATGTTTTCTGTTAATTTTCACTATTCGCTTACTCATGTTATGTTTGATATTTGATTTTAAGTTTGTGATTAGTCTTTCTTTTTCCCCCCAATTCTTCGTTGTATCTCGCAGTTCATGAATAGGGGTTTGTCGAGATACAACCTTTACTCGTTTTCCGGATTGTGGAACACTTTGATTAAGCTTATATTGTTCTGTGAATTATTACGTTCACTTGAATCACTTCTGAGTCATTCGACATATGGTCGGTTTCGAGCATCATAATGTATTATTCTGGTTGTTACCCGGATTGTAATTCCGATTGAAATTACTATTACCCTCATTACTTTTGTTTGTATTTTCGTGGTCACGCCAATTCGAGTTTTGGGGTTGACGTGTGGAAGATCTAAAATTTTGATGGTTTTGTACTCGGTTTTGTGTAGATGTTAGTTGTTTAATGGGTTCGATGAAAGTATTTTCCCGTACTGATATTAAACCGTTCAACGTCCCCGCTGAATCCATCGCATCTTATAACTTAATTAGTTTGTCTATCGTATTTATTCCTCTCAAAATAATGACTTGCTGTATAATTTCGTCAAAGTGATTTGCAAATTTCGCTACTACATCGGCCTCAGATGGAGGTCTAACAAGAATTTTCACATCGCTATATAATTTTAAGACATATTCACTGCGGCTCAAGTTATTAATAGCTTCATATGAACCCCATTTCAAGTTACGCCGGATTTTTGTTTGTATTGACGTGCTCGAGTATCGGGTAAGAAAGAGACATTCGAAATCTTCAAAGGTCTCTATCTGTCCTTCTATGTGTTCTAACCAATCATACGCGGCACCTTTCAATGCCTGGAGCAGTAAGAGTTTAAGAGCATCTTGTTCAATACCAGTGATTTCGATGTATGTTTTTAGTATTTTTATAAATTTGATAGGTTTATCCCCGGCTACTGGACTAAAAATAGGGAAATCCACTTTTAATTGTGAAACTCCACAACCCTGGATTGTGTTAATTTTACGTGTTATTAAATTTTCAATATCTTGTCTGTTTTTTTCTATTTTCCTATGTATCTTATCGTCTTCCTGTTCTAAGTTTACTATGGCCTGTGTATGGTCAATAAGTGCTTCGTTGACTTTCTCATAGGTTCGTGTGGTTCTCGCTATATTAAGTGTGATTTAATCGAATCGTTTATTCAAAAGATCGAGTGCTTCCGATTGTCGAATCAATTCATTTTGGCGTCTAATATCATCTGTCCGCCATCGCTGGTTTACCTGTTTGAGTTGTTTGATATCGAGATTAATTTTATTTAATTGATGATCAACCGTGTGGTCATCTATTCTGTCTGACGCAGCTAATTATTGTCCTAGTGGTTGCCTATTATCTCCCCTAATCAATTCCAAGGGTGAATTAAAAAAGTTTCGGCCGGAACTAATCCCGATAATATCGAATAAATGGTTTTGGCTAGAGTCATCGCCGTGGATGCTACTATTTGGTGAATCAAGAAGGGGTCGAAGATCATCCTCCTCTTGGTGTACCTGAGCTATGACTTGTCCCTGATTTGCTACGGGTTCCCTACTTTGGAGATTCCCTATACCACTTCGTGTCACAACCATTTTTATGTTTTGAAACAATTTTATATGAACTAAACTAAGGTAACTCCTTTCACACTTACGCTCAAAAAGGAATTCCCCTTTAATAACACGAAGGTCCCTGTTCGAGCGCCATTTTGCAGCGTCCCTTTTTGTATGGTTTCTTTGCGATAAGCGTAATGTCAAATAATAAACAAATTTACAGCGGAATACCCTAAATCGAGACCCAACACACAACCATAGAAATTTTACTGTATGTTGGAGGGGTGGACCGTGTCCCAGCACAAAAGAAATATATAGATTTCACTTTATTATACCTAGTTATTCTAATCTTTGATTTTTATTCGCTTGTCGGATCTTTCACACATTGATCACCTATTTGATCAAGACACATTTAAAAGTCTATTAAAATTGCTTTTATGAATTTACCAGCGTTTTTATTTCTTTATTAGAAAGCCTATGCCATTAGGTACCATGAAAAAATATTTGATTCATTGTAATCATAGTGTTGAATTATAATATATTTATTAATGAAATCAGCCGAATGCTGGTATTACTGCCATCGTGCATATATTAATGCCCCCCTATTACTGCCAGTGTATCTATTACTGCCCATGTATTACTGCCACTTGTAAATAAGCTAAATATTAACATATTTGATGAATAACTGTTTGAT
>JAPYYV010011665.1:0-10656 GCA_030522625.1 Copidosoma aretas | reverse complement strand
TGCACAATTTGATATTTTACCTGCACATTTCTCGATTTTTAACTGCATATTATATGGCATATTTCAAGATTTTAACTGCACATTAATCCGAACTTTAGTAATCAGCATTTTTAAAATCTACTTCTATTAGTTACTATGACATTAAGAAATATTTTATGAATCCTAAACAGCCATATTTAATCCACCGTTTTAAATTTAAGATAGAAATGACTTTGCCGTTATTAGAACGATCAAAAACCCTAATCCAATATTCTCTGGCTAATAATTGTTACCCAAAATACCTCTCGATACAAAGAATAACTCTGCTTTACAAAAACTTGAAAATCTATAAAATAACCTTAAATAAAACCGGTCATTCCGTTCCTTGCGGACGTTTTTTCTGGTACTACTATGTATAGCGCTCCAAAATTTTCAGGGAATAGTATGTCTTTAGTTGACGGTTGTTAGGCGAAAATCAGTACTTCTTTGAATTGTTCCTCTCTTTCTAATATTAATAATAATTTTTGCATCAAGCTGTAATACAGTTTCGATCGGAAATTGAACGTATAATACGACAGTCATAATAAAAATTTGGTGCGTTTACATACTTTATATCAATATTTGTTGTTCAATAATTCCCAATAAAACAACTTCCTTATAAAAGTGTACTCTATTAACATTAATATGATGGAAAAATTACTTTTTATTTGCAGCAGAAGCAGAGTAATAACTGTTTTAAAGATAGATTCTTCCAGCCAGAAATCACCAAATTCTCAAAATAACGATTTTCTATATGTTTAAGTAAAAATTGTTTTCGAAAATTTTCGGATACATACCTCTTCTTTTTCTCGTACAGAAGTTAAAAAAATGAAACATGCCAAATTAAAATTGAATCGGTCGGAAAGTGTTCAGATTATAATAGATCGTTCGATATCTATTATCATACAGTTAATCAAATATATGTGTTTTACATATCCACTACTGTTTTCTATGTAACTGCTTAGTATTATCTATAATTTTTTACTGTAAAGAAAGCGTTTTGTTGTAAGTACTTTTCTCTGGTCATCGACGTTAATTTATTGTATGGTAATGTGATGTGTGGTAGTATTGTATGCGTATGGTTCAAACTTTAATGTAAACCCTGAAACTAAGAATAAGTTGTGCAATCTCACCCCAGTCTGTTTGAATTATTGTGTATTTTTTTATTTATATCACAAAAACAAGCTATAATCAACAGTAAGTTTTTAATAATAATAATTACATTTCTACTTATCTCCTCAGCGATAAAGTTTTTTTCCATAAAGCTATTTTCAGATAAAATATTCAAATACGTTTTAATAACATCATTACAAATTCTGGTAACGATTCACCGCTCTATAGACAAGATTGGATAAACAAAATTGTTATTGTTTTACATGCAGCTCTTTCGACTTTCTAGGAATATTGATCTTACAAACATAGAAGCGATTTCAAAGAATTTGCAATAAGTTATTTAAGAATCTTTGAAAATTGTAACCATTGTAAGGTTATATTTTTCAACAACATTTTAGTAAAAAGATCAACAATCATTTCTGTATTTTATTTTTAATGATGTTTACTTTGCATAAGGTTACAGAAAAACGCAGTTACTGCATTGTGCTAGCCAAATTTAGACTTGAAAGTCGAAATTCGTGTTTGTAACGTTTGCAGCACCGGAGAAACCTTCTTGATTTATTATTATAGTCGAAACATCGTACTGAGAAACTTGCAGATAGCGGTAAATTACATAATAACTGTACGATCTAATTACTTTGTACTTGGACAGGAAATCAATATTCTCTTTTTTAAATGCATAAAGTTGTTTGATAAGTAATAAGAAAGAACAATTGTAAGTATAATGTACAGCATGTTTTGTAATCTTTGTCACGTACTTATTTAATGAATATCAGTCAATGATATAAAGTTGATGGTTCCAATAGAACTAGACAAAGTAGTAGATAAAATTCCTGACAGATAGCAACTTACGTCAGTTAATTAATATAATACTTATTCTCATTTTGGTGAATTCCCTCGCACTTAAAATGAGAACAATATTCTTTATTACATCAAATGAAAACAGTTTTTTTATATTTAGCTTGAAGCCAATATACAACAATTATGATTACCGTCATCAATTTTATGGATCAAACAGGGATGGCTTATTTGCCGCCTGAATTATGAAACCGGGTCATAATTGTTGTAAATAATTGCCAAGTTCCGCCAAAAATTTCTAAACAATTCCCTTTTTTGTACTCCAACAATAAATTTTCAAAACCCATGAGACTCAGTCGAAGTATGTACAATTTTAAGTATAACTACCAACTTAAGGTGATAAAATATTTTAAATTTTTTAAGAAAATGCATTTAGTTGTTCAAAAAGTATAAATAGTTTTTTCGAATCCGACTCATTTGCCATCATCTAATAGGGTTACTCTATAGCTGATTTTATTTCGGTTTTACGTCTCGGTTACGAATCTTCAATCGACGTCAAAATTTTGGTATTCTTTTATTCACAAAATGGCGTTTGACACAGTACGTCTTGTTCGAACATAGTTTTTTGCAAATATCTCACTTACAAATTTATATTTAGGAATATAACTTTCATCTTTTGGTAGCTAATGATTGAACAAAATTACATATGTAAAATTGTTGTTAAATGCTTATAGGCTCAAAATTTTTTGTAAGGTGTTCTGTATGCCTCCTATATGTTTATTTATATAAACATTTTAAATTAAAACAGTAGCTAGTTTATTTCTTGAACTTTGCTATTTCAAAGTTTGTTTTCTTAGGAAACGTAACATCTGGGACATTTATGATCTAATTTCGATCATTTATCTTTCATTAGGGTAGATTATAGAAATAATAACCTTACGTAATAATATAGTTCATCTATTTTCCATATATTGGTTTTAATCAGATTTTTTTTCTGTTTTTGAACGAGGTTTCCTTTAAAATAACTCCTTTTTTACATCAACATTTGTTTGTAAGAGTTTTCATAGTTCATAGTAGATGATCTTGCTTATTGCACAAGTTTAAATTTGATTAAGTTCATTTTTATTGTACGTGCCTTTACATGGATTTTTACAGGCAAAGAATAAATTGGGTCATGGATACCAGTATTGCATACATAAATAATGACATTTTTAATCAACGATTGATAAAAACAAGGCCATTTATTGAGAGATGCGTATGTTAGAGTTGAAAGAATTAGAATAAAGTAAAGTACGTCTATGTTCTTCACCATACTCGCTGCAATTTTCTGCGCCACTAATTCTCTTTAGAATATTATTGTAACGGTGCCAGTTTTTATAGAAACATGTTCTGCAGTGTTTTTATTGTTTTACTCTAATGAATCTTCCAACAGGAGAAGCGCTTCATAGTTCTCAAATATTTCACTGTGACTTAAGGAGAACAGTCTAAACCGTTTAAGCCCATGCTTGTGGCACCCACAGCGGTTTTCAGCATAACTATTTTGGCAAGAGCATATGATTCTCTGCCTTATACTTTCGGGGTACCGGGCATCCAACGTTTGGATTGGTTGCAGATCTTTGCTATCGAAAGTCAACTTCCTTGAATACATGATTACCTAACCACATCTGTAATTGACAATAAACGCAAAGAATGTCGTATGGATGTGACCGTATATCATTCCGTATGATCTTAGCAGCCACCTTACATAGTGACCGTAATTTTCTTTGCAGTCAACTTTGAGCTCAGAATGACAAGAGTTATTTAATTGAAAAAAATTTCGTTTCTATTAATAGTACAAGGCAGTCGTCTCGCTTATAATATATTTTAACGTCGGCCTCTTCCATTCGTACGGGCTTAGTACCATATTCATAGTAAACTGGCTCTAGTGGACTCGGTGATCGTTTGACTAATGTATGCCGTAACATGATACACATCTCCCTTTCTAAGACTAACTACGCTGATGTCAACGCAAAATCGTACAACATTTCAATGCAGCACCAGTGATATCAGAAACTTGTTTTATTCTCATTCTGAACAGCTGCTCTACTACGAGTACCCCTGAGTAGAATTCAAAAAGTAGTATCTAATAGCTTTAAATTCATCTTGTTGATGATATTGTAGACAGTTAACTTACATTAAACATGTCTTTCAACATATTTTTTAGTAGTTACGCCGAAAACTAAACAACTTTTTTGAAAATCAATGTGTCTTATAATTTGTAAATTTTTTTTGTATCATATATTCACGTATTTCTGTGTTCTTGGACTATTTTATGCACCGACTTTCAACATAGTGCGTGGAATACTGCTTGTGTACAACTAAAAGTTTGCGTTTTTGTTAGTACCTTGAATTTTTTGTCGCTTTTTTTCTAACTCGAAGCAACAAGTATTTGTATAAATTCTTCTGATACCAGATAGAAGTTTGTATTATTTTTTTCGCCACATATTATGCAGGTGTCCTTGCCCTGGAGCCCTAGTCCATAAATGCAATAGAGCATCTTTGTCTGTTTCCATTTTTTTCACATTAACTGGAAACTTAAAAAAATTGTCTCTGTATCGTAGTCTTTGTAAAAAAAAATACGATGACATTTGATCAATTTCTAAAAATACCGTATCTTTGAAATTTCTCTTAAATGAAAATACTTTTTTGTCGTGTACTATGCCGTATAGTTTACACATAATTTAAATGTGTCAGTGACAAGCAGTAAAAGTTATTAAAATAGTATTTAGGTCACTTAGATGAGAATAATAGTAATAGCGTATTTACATTACACTAGCGAATAAGCTTGATGATATTGTCCGACAGGATTGTTGAGGAAAACAGGAAAGTAAGTCTCGGCATTCCAATTAAATGGTAAAATATTAATAAATAATAGAAAAACTACCAGGTGTATACACAAATTTATCTTACTCTCCAAAAAATGTTGCGAATAAAATGACCACGTGCAGGATACATATTTCGCACTAAGCTAACCATAAATGTTTACTGGAAGAAGCAAATCGTATTCCGTCAAAGGATGGTTTCACTTTTCTCTTTCATTTCATTCGCCATACTTACTACACAATGCTGTTTTAATGACCGTAGCAAGATATTATAAGGCAACGCACATGCGTTTAAAAAAAAAACAAACAATAAAAAAAGTATCGGGCAATATGTCACATTTCTAGATGATTTGATGGTAATTTAAAAAATTTAATAAATGTTTTGTAACTTTATCTAACTATTTTTAAATCTTCTTCTATCATTCTGCATGATTATAGTCATTAATATTCACAATAATTACCACTACAATAATTTTATCCAGAGTTACTGTTGTCAACTTAAATCTGTTCAATAACGGAATTTTTAAAAATTGTTTATAACAAATTTATTAAAAATTTAATAACAATGTCAATATGTTAGTTGATATTACTTTTGAACGCTCCACTCAATGCAGGAAAATCGTCGAAATTAAATAATGAATGGCCAAGGTGTAACACTCCTTTTCTAAGGTGGAAATTTTAAGTCTCTGGACTACAAAAATCTTGGTAGAAAATTAAAGGAGTACTGCATCACTTATTTTGTAATCAAAGTACATAAGCAGAATTTTCCGACTAGAATAACAGTCTATTTCATAGGATCTCTGCTAAAAGCTTTCGATAAATAGTCATCAATTTAAAAAAACAGTTAAAGGTCTCAGTTCTCATTAAGTAGCTATTTTGAATTTAAGGCCTTTTTAAGGGATCTGGTTGTTCATAAGAATTACATATTGGTTTCGTTTAATGTTATATTCCTTTTTTCAAACTTACTATTCGATTCGATAATCAAAGAAGTTTCTGAGAAGTGGAAGTACTTTGAAAGCAACATCCCTATTCACAAAACAGATTTTCTTGATGGTAAAAACTTTTTTCTTAATCTAACCTTCTTTCAATTCAAAGATAAATTTTATCGTCAATGCCTTGGTTGTCCGATAAGAGATAATTGTAGCCCCTTCTTTGCTGAAATAATTTAAGAGCAGTTAGAAGTCTCGATTCTGAAAACCCTAAGTCCTTTCGTTTTGTTCTATAAAAGATACGTCGACAATGTTTTTAAGGTTATTGACAGTAAAAAAGTTTATGTAGTCTTATCACCCTTTAAATAAACACATCTGATCTACAGTAAAATACCAGAATGCTAGATCTCTTCCATTTTTAGATTTCAAAGTTCACAGATTGATTAATGGCCCTTGCAAATTTGACTGGTTTAGAAAGGGTTCGGCCTCTGATAGGTTTTTGAATTATTTTTCAGTTGCGACTACTTCAAGAAAGAGAGCTATTGTCATTAGCCTAGTTGATAAATGCTTTGTCCAATATGATTCCGAGTATCGTTCTAAGAATTAGGATTCTGTCAGTAGACAGGTCGATGGATATCCTGACTCGTTCGTAACAAAAATTATGAGAACTAGATTGGCACATATTAATAGAAACAAATGGGCGGGTATCTCCTCGAAGCTACACAAATTTTGGCACTGCCCCTAGACCACTGGTTGTCCTTTCTTTCCATAAATATATCGCACTTAATATTAAAAACGTCTTTTCTAGGTTTGGTTTTTAATTTGTTCCATGCAATAATAAAAAATTTACTTCTCTTATCAAATTAGAAAAGGATAGATTACTTAAAGATCTAACAGAAGGGGTAATACGAGGTTTTTTGTCCATGTAGCATAGATTCCGTGGGCCAGACGTTGCGACGATTAGGAACTCGAATGAATGGATATAAAAAGGACATCAGTTCTAATAAAAATAACTCTGTCTTAGCTAGACACTCGATGCACTGTTCTCATACTTTTAATTTTGACAGCGTCATAGTTGTTGATAAAGATTGTGATGACTTCCGTGGCGAATTCCTTAAACTTTTGAATATGTTCTGTCATAAAAACAAAATCAATAGAAAAACTGACTTACACAACTTAAATCCATCTTTCATTAGTATTATAAATAGTATGCGCCAATTTTTTTAAATTTTTTTCATATGTGCTTAAACGTTGCAGTTTATCCTCTATTACTTGACTATTTATAGCTTTTCACAAGTTTCAAACCTTTTATACGTGTCTCCTACCACTCTGATCTACTTTTTTAGCGATCGAATATCCACACGTCTCCGCCTTATCTCTATTAAATTTTTTATTGGTCTAACATCTATACGTTTCCTAACACTCTATGATATCGGTTGGTACAGGCCAACATTCTTGGTCCTGTATGACTCTGAGTGGGGAACGCACCTGCATTCATGATCCTTCTGTTTTCGAGTTTTAAACGCACTTCTTAATACTTACACACTGACAAGTTGGGAGGATTCTTGCGAATTGCATTGGTATAGATTAAGACTGTTTATTAATTTAAAATTTATTGTATATATTTCACGTAACTTTTAAGTTTTGTTCCTTTTTCTTCATAGACATGTATAGTTTAACTGTATTATGTAAAGCTGTTTGTGCTGTTTGTTGAACGTGGAGTAGGCGGTGCGTCTGTAGCGTTAAAAGTTGCCTATAACTTGTCGTCCGTTTTCGTTAACAAACAGATAGTTGTATTAATGATTCATTTATTTGTTAAAATTTTTTGTGTATGTATCAGGTGTTTACAGAGGCCAATTATCTTCGAAAAACCTCACAAATAAAATATAGTTGCTCCATAATACTATAATGATGGTGTTTTATTTCGTTTCAATTCTATAATTAAGAAGCAAGATAAAAATGAAGTTTTATTTTCGTTTTTACTATTTTTGAATTATTAACAACAATTTTTAATCGTCATTATTAGTTCGTGCAGTGAAAAGATCGTCTTTGTCTTATCCATCAAACATTTCCTGTTCGTTTGGGGAATCATAGCTGTTGTTTATCAGCCTTCAGCTGAATGTAATATTTCTGCTTTTAATATTTTATTTTGCATACAAATATATGAAAAATGTTGTACCTATTTAAAATGGAATGGAGTTTACAAACATGTTTCTTCTCACTATATGGATCCAATAAACGATGTAAACCTGTAACGAATTTTATTTCAGATTAGTCTTCCCATTAGCTAATTTTTTAGGCCTACTATTTAAAAAGAAAGTTTCTGCGGACGCATTTCTAACCTTTAAAAACAGGCTGTTCACTTTTTTTCACAAATAGACCTTCGTTTTTTTATAATTAAGGAAACAGATCTATTGACGCAAAAAAGAAAGTAGACGTATTCTAAAACTGTACATTCATAAAACAAATGATCAATTACGTGTGCTGGTCAATGCGCAGTATTTGGCACGCAGTACATAGTCTTAAGGGATAATTTGTGCGCAGTGATTACGTTGATTGTGCAGTAAAACATGCACAAGTTTTCTTTACATATTTGTTTATTACGAAACATGAAGGTTTGTCAACAAGAGAAATAAAATATTGCGTTTTACTGATAACATATATGCGTTGTAAGATTATAGTTTCATGTTGTTTAAGTTGAATACGTAAGAATATCATCACAGCTAATCAAGAAACTAGTGCCAAGAATAAGTAGATTGTTCATCAATCTCTGAGGTTAACCATTTCATTACGATTAGCTTAAGGAGGCTCCGTCATAAAAATTTCCAAAAAGATATGCAATATAACGTGTAAACAAAGGTTCGCTGAGTCCAATGCTGAGCTTATTTATATCCCAAATCTGTCAAAATCTTAAGAAATTCAAGCTTAAAGTTTTAACTAATGCGTGGATTTACATGGGGCATAGTAGGGGAACGAATTTTCTCCGTCTAGAGAAAGCTAAACGAAACTATTTTCGCAGAACGAATATATGCGTTTAGAAGCCGAAGGATTTCTCTTTTATATGCCGTGATAAAAAAGAAGAGGGGGATCGGTCAAAATTGCAAGATACTTAAAAGATAAATAAAAGAATATCAGGTGCCTCCAACAGAGGATAATATGTTATACCTGTATACTTGGGATCAGCAGTTATTATACTGACACTGCTGTCTGCGCGATAAAGTGTTGAATTTAAATCCTACGCGCATAGAAAAAAAGACTGATTATAACAATCGCTGTTTTCCATAAACAATTATTGTTTCTCACATAAATATCATATTTGCTTGTTTATACGACATTTAAGATAGTGAAATAATTTTTTAACATATTCATCCGATTGAAATCGTAAGTTCAGTTACTATTCGTCTTTCACTTCAGCGGTAGTCGTTAAAGCTCCCTTAAGTATATAATTAGTTAAAAACAATAGTGTAAAAATGTAAAATAATTGATCGTGTACTAGTATCATTATTAATACTTCCGAACTAGCATCAAGCCGTTTTGAAAACGTCAATTTGACAACATTGAAATGTTTCCTGATATTATCTAAAAAAGTTTGTGACGCGTTTCAAAATTCTTCTTTTGTCTGTGAAAAATGCATAGGTCAGAGATTTACTTTAACATTTGTAGAAGGTGTCTAAAATATTTCTAAATCGCACTCAAATTAAGTGAAAAATTTTGATAAAAATGATAAAATTCAATGATTCAAGCAATTAATACATTCCTAAAAAATGACTCCCCAAATAGTAAAATAAGAAAAAAAACCGTTGGGCTTAAGACGCAAACTGGTGCACCGATATTAAAAATAAAGCATCATTTTTCTTTTGCCAGAGTCAATGAGATACCTATGTTATAATTTTCGCCTATAAAAATTCCAAGTGCCACGTTTTTTTAATTTTCTTGTTTACAAAATGGAAAAATATTTTATTTAGATAATTTATTACCCTCACGTGATCTCAAAACATTCTTGTATTTAATAAATGATAAATTTTTGTTGGGATTACTCTTGAAGTTAAAAATAAAAGTCTACTTTAATGTCAAGCTCACTGTTATTATTGATTTTTTTGATAATATATAGTAAATCAGTTATGGTGGCTTATCACACCTGTATAGCACATATTTAAAATATTTTATTTTAACTGTGTATTAAAAGTTATGTGAAGTGTCATTATACCTGACAAAAATGTAGTTCGTGCTAAATATAATGCAAATTGTTACTTACAATTTTGTTACTCATTTTTTCAGGTATCAAAGCTTAAACAAAAACTATATAGAAGTGCAAAATATAAGTGAACGATTAAATTTTCTGGGGAACTTACTTAATTCTTTGCAATTTTTCCCGTTATGACTCCAAATAGATTTTTTCAAGAAAGATCATTAGATCTTAATTAAGATGCCCTAGTTCGTGTTTCGGATTTAGTTTTTGAAGACCGACTCAGGGCGTGCAGTGTGTGCGCAAATAAAAAGACGAGAATTATTTAGCGAACGTTTATTCAGACTTGACTGACTGACTTAACAAACAGACGTGACGGACTTTTACACAGACTGAATATACAAAAAGGAAGTTAACACGTGTGTACGCTAGAAAAGCCTGAACAGTACTGACCGTATATGGCGTTGTCAGGCAGCGCCAACCACCACTTACATATATATATATGTATGCAAACGTATTTAGTCTATCGACACAGTCGCTTATTTCAACACTCCCTCCTGACTTTAGATAGATAAATACATCCAAAAGAAGGAATAAATAAAGAAAAATAATACAAGTTATTGATTTAATTTTTATATAATGCAGTGTTTCCCTTCATGGCGCTGGGAATCACTTTAGCCAGGCCACGGACCTCTGACATGGGTCGGACTTCTCACCTTTTATCTGAAACAAAGTTAGCATGATTATTTAT
>JAPYYV010011664.1:3448-14958 GCA_030522625.1 Copidosoma aretas | reverse complement strand
GAAAAGAAAGAGAAAAAAAAAAAAAAAAAAAAAACCTGGCCCAGCCTCCGCGGTCGATTGCGGCATCCGCGCGTCTGATGCACCGAGGGAATATGCTAATACGCGCCTCCGCTGCAGTGTACAAGCGCGTGTTATAAATCCGCTCGGAGGATTGCAGCATCAATCCTCGTACTGTTCTGCAACGCCGGGGGAATGGCACGGCGCGAGAGAGAGAGTATAATAAATGTAATGTGTGTATATCAGACGGCGCGGGCCAGTGATGCCCCACCCCCACGCCCCGCCCCCCCCCGCTCCCGTCGCCCCCTCCCCCGCTCCCCCGCACCGGTCGCTCTCGCNNNNCCCCCCCCGCGGTTAATTAGTTTTCGCACTCGGCTGCGGAAATTTTTTCGGACTTCGTAGAACAGCTGAGGTTGGGAGCTTTTGGGAGCTTTCAACGCGCGGAGCCGATTTTCGTCTCTTTATAGTTGGCACCTGATATATTTCGTAACTGTATACATTATTGCCATGGTTATTCGATAGGATGTTTGAGATCTTCAACTTAGTTTTCTGTGAATGAAATCCATTTTACTTGGAAGCGAAATTTAAAAAAAAAACTAATCGAAACGTCTTCGCATTGTCTTGGGAACGCGATTCTGAAAAAAATGATGACCAAATTTGAGTTTGCCGAAATAATTATGAATATTTATCAAATAAAAAAAATCGCAAGTCCGATCGGAGGGTAGAACAGAGTGACGCGTAATCTCGAAATATTTTACAAACGCATACGCCTATAGTGGTCGTTTGGAAAATCGCGTCGGGTTGAATAATGTCGAAAAATGTTTTTTTTTTTTTTTTTTTTTTTTTTTTTTTTTTTTAATGTTTTTTTTTTTTTTTTTTTTTTTTTTTTTTTTTTTTTCATCATCATGAGCTATCGTACGTCTTTCCAGTTAGCCACTTCTCTAAAACGCGGAATTTACGAATAATTGCTGATATCATTTTTACCTGGCTTTTCCTATAAATACTTATCGAATTGATGCTATCTAGTATAAGATATTGTAATTTCTAATAATATTACTATACAACTAATTATTAGTATTATTAATAATAATTACATAATTATATTATTAGTTATTAGTAATATTTTATTTAGTCCGTTATTGCACTGACAAATATCATTGAAACATTAGTGATGTCAACTCACCATACTCATCTTGATTTGTTTTGTTGCTTTTCTCCAAATAAAACGTAATATCGTAAGTACTACACACCCAGATTTATAAACAAAATTATTCACATTTCAATGAAATATTAAAAAAAAAAAAATTAATGCAATATAGATATTTGCGCAGCTTGCATACGATCATTTGATGGTAGAGTTTGGCTAGGAACTGAAGTACCGCCAGCTTGTCAGGAGATTGTCGTGTGATGAGCGGCCGCGTTACTCTTACTCGCGGCGGCTTTCTCTCTCTATTTTGTTAAGTCCTTTTTTTTAACAGACCAAGAATCATCACAAATCATGTTACTACTATATTGAGGAAGAGTTGTAAAAAAAAACGATTGACATAATAGACCCGATTAATTAATCAAAAAAATTTTAAATCAATAATATGCTTTTTTCAGTCATTCCGTCTTATACAAAAGCATTCTACCAATTTTAGAAGTGTGTTACGTCTACTCAACACTTGATTCTGCTTTTTAAATTTGTATCACTCAGTCTAATGAAAAATATAAAAATAAGGATAAGAAACTTAAAATTAATGAAATGATATGTGGTGAATAAGTACTTCATTTACTTTCATATTTTCATAATATATTTAAAAATAGTTAATAAATGTGATTTACAAAAAGTTCGTACACTTCGAATACTTGAGATACTTAACAAAGTTTAAACAATCAAACTATGAAAAACTTTCACTTTCATTTTGTTGTACGAGAAAACGTGTAAAAATGTGGTACAAACGTCTCTAAAAAATTTTTTCTTCACACAAGCTCGATATAGGATTGAGATTAAAATTTAATTTTTATTAATTTCTTCTAAATTTAGCAGCAAATTTATATTTAGATCTTTCAACGCGGTGTCGATGTTATTTTCGTTTTTCTCGTCCAAAGGTTTACTTGCCTGCAATACAGTAAATGAAGTATTTAAAATTTAGCAAAACAATTTAAATAGTATATTTTGAACAAACCTGGAATGTTAATAATTGACTTGGATCATCGACAAGTAAAATCGGAGAGCCCTCCTCTGGAGGGACATCAGTTTGCTCACTTGTAAAAAAGTCCAGTTCCTAGAGGAATATGTTTATTATTTGGAAAACGTACCACAAAAAATTACTAAATAAAGGACGTTCTTTTCACTCAATAACAATAAAAATGTAAAATCTCTCGAAAATGGTGCAAATTTTCTTTAGAAAATTTTAACCACTAATTTATGGGAATTTACAAATTAATACGTAAAGTTGGACCCGTTTTTTTAATAAATCGATTTTTGACAGAACATCCTTCACAAACTGTATGAATATTATTTAAAAGTTTACCTTTAGCTGATCTATCATTTCAGCTGAATTTTCTAATAATACATCTAATACACCATCAGGGTCACTATCAAGTACTGAATGCGCCGTTTTCATATGTACAGCGAGAGTACTATGTTGACGATAACGCTTATGGCAAATTTCGCATGTATAAGGCTTTTCTGAGGTGTGAACTACATTATGTTTATAAAGACTAGAGTATTCTGTAAATCGTTTTCCGCAGTTTTTGTTCGAACAAACGTACGGTTTTTCACCAGAGTGAATACGTACATGATTTTTATAATTCGTAGAACTAGCAAAAGCTTTACCACATTTCGGCTGTGGACACTTGAAAGGTCTTTCTCCTGTATGTGTCCTTACATGAACCTAAAAGAAAAGATTTATAGAACAAATGTTCAACAAACTTACGCGAAGGTGAATAAAGTAATATTTGAGTAAAAAATAATTGTACCTTTCTAATGTTACTTGTTGTGAATGATCTACCACAGCCTTCAAAGGGACAGACAAAAGGTCTTTCTCCTGTATGAGTTCTTATGTGTTTTAAGAGATCTCCTGAAGTTTTAAAACGTTTATCACAATCTTTGTTTGTGCACTTGTATGGCTTCTCACCAGTGTGAATACGCAAATGAGCTTTAAGACTATAACTTGTAGAAAAACTTTTTTTGCACTTTGGATAATTACATGGGTATGGACGTTGATTGGTATGAGACCGTTCGTGAACCTGAAAAAGGTCAAGCTATTATTTTTTATGAACTTAAATGTACTTTAAAAGACAATATTACTTTTCTTACTCTTAAGAGGTGTAAAGTGCTGAATGCTTTAGTGCAATCGTCCCAAGTGCATTCGTGCTTACATATTAATTCACTTTGATTGTTCATATTATTTATTGGCTTATCATCTTGTACTTCGTGTAAATCTGTAGGGGTTACCAAATACAACGTACCATCTATAATTTGTAGCTGGGAGCTACAACTTTGAGTAGCCACAGTTTCACTATTTTCATCATTTACTTTGAAATTCATAGGGTCCAATTCAATTTGTAAGACCTCTTGCCTAACATGTTTAACTTCTGGTAAAAATATTGCACTATTTTCTATTTCCAACGTGGTATCTTCGTTTATAGAATCTAAAATAGATGAAAAATGTTGATGAATTTTGTTGTGACGGTTTTCAACGAAATTATTAAATTAAAAACACTGAATAACTCATTTGCGAAAAAAAAAATTTCGGTACTTAAGGATTATGAGAAACATTTTTAGTAGACACTCTGCATGGTTAATTTCATTTTGATAAACTTAACAGAAAAAAATTGTTAGTGACACACACACACACACACACACACACACACACACACACACACACACACAGAGGTAATTACCAGTTGAAAACGGAGGTGAAATAAAAGCTTGGGTTCCATCTGGCAATGTTATGGCAGTAAATGTGCTAAGTAATTGATCGCTAAGTACCAAATTTTGTGCCTGAGTATTGTCTAAATTATTATCGTTTACTAATACTGATAGTTCTCCTAAAATATCTTGATTGTACTCCTAAAAAAAAAAAAAGAGTGCATGTTTGAATTTTAGCGTCAATTTCCGTTGAAATAAGTATAAGTACGAGTGTAATTTAATCTATATGAGCAGCGTACTTTGAGATCTTGTGAAAGTGCGTATTCTTCGTGCATGTAAGTAATTTTTTCCAATGTTTGTGCATTGTCTGCTGACATTCTTATTAGTCTACAACAGCGAAATGTTATTAGTGTTAGACGTGATCGAGGATCTCATTCAAAATAATTCTAGATTAAATTACGGAAAGGAAATGAGTGCCCTGCATTAAATTGATCAAGTTACTAGAAGCTCTTTGACTTTCCAAATAATTATGGTAGGTATAAGTAAGTATACAAGCCAACAACAACAACAACAACCTGCACCCCCCGGAAAAGCGCATCAGCAGCCAAACCTTTGAATATAGGGTATACTCATCAACGGCGAGTCGGCATGAAGAAGAAGAAGAGGAAGAAGAAGCAATACAATATATTATAAGCTGATAAGAGGTTAGAAGAGAGATGCAAGGATGATGACGATGAGTAGGCCCAGCTCCATGAGAACAACAACTCAAAAAGCGGTGGTGCAAAGATATAGTATTATATAGTCCCGGCGACCGCAAGATCTTCCCCTCAGCAGCATCTCCGCAGGCACGTGGTTTCGTCATCCGCCGGCTTACGACTCACTTTCACCTCGATCGTCGCTGCCCTGCCGCTTACACGGCGGCAACCTCGCCCCGCCATTTTCCACGAACTACTGGAGCCCTGCCGCCGGTGCGCATCAGCCCGTGCCGCCCGTGCCCACCCGCCGTACACACCCAGCGAAACAACCAGGACAGCAGCATCCGCGCGCAAACAGGATGGACCGCCGCAGTATAGTTGGTATATATATACACCTGCAGGGGTATACCTATATACTGTCACTTTTTTTTTCTCCCCCGCGCCCCGCGCCGCGCCGGCACACCCCCTCCTCTCACGCTATATATACCTGCTTTTCAAGTGGGGGCAGTGCCCTCTCTAGCTCACATCACGCTCATCTCATCCCTTCATCCCTTTTGGAGCTCTCCCTTGCCTTTCTTTTGCTCCAACATTCGTCAAATATCCATCACCCATCGCGCACCTGGTTCTTTCTGGAAAGTTATACGAACAACATCTGCATGGCGAGACGTGATGATGGACCGTGGTTTTTCCCCTGTACTTTATATTACTTTCAGTCGAGGTGGTAAAAAAAAAAAAGAAAATCGTGAACGTTCAATACGATAACAAGTCTGCATAGGGGACGATGATCACACGAAATCTGAGACATTATCCTCAAGTTTTAAACTATTTCCAGCAATCAACGTCCAAAAGCTGGCTGCCGGCCCGCGGATGATTGCAACAGTCAGCGACAGCAGCACCTTTTGCTAAGATGATAGTATTTTTTACTCCGGATGTTCCGGATGTTCAAAAAGTAATGGCTAAATCGACTTTAGAAAATTTTATTATAATCTTCACACTGGGATTTATTTTTAACACGATGATTGATGAAGAAAATAGTACAAACACGGGTGGTTTCATTAAGCAAGTCTTCCGATAAGTCGTTCGGAATGAAGTTACAGCGGTTTCAAGTTTTGTGGAAAATTTTCAGCCGCAAATGGAGAAGAGCATTTTTTTCATTCTCAATGCATGCAAGCGCCTATTTTTATAGAAGTGAGTACAGTAACTTTTCCAAATACTTTGCGATACAATTTTTTTCTAATAGTACAATATATAACTTAATACTTACGTATTATTTGTATGAGAAATTTTTCTTACGACTTTGATTTTAACACAGTACTAGCAAAAATTTCCAATAAAGAGACAAATTTAGAAGAAAAATTATTTGAATATTCCTTCACATACTTTAAAATAAACTTCTTTCCCTGGAAATTTAATGGATTGCTGTAAAAAATTTTGTTTATCACTGTCTTATAAATAGTAGTTAAAAAAAATTTCTAGCAAAAATAAATAGAGCATGGCATTAAAAAAAAAAAATTCATTTTGAAGTGTTCAAAAATCTATGAAAAAATTAAGCTCAAGTTTATTTTGCATGATTATTTTAGAGATGCATTAATGAACTTGAATATTTATACTACAAATACTTATGAGAATGAAAATTTACCTTGATAGAATCGAGCTCTTCTGCTTCAGAGAGAAACTTCCTCACGGGTGTCCTATACTGCACTAATTTAACTTCAGTACCTACCCCAAAAAAAGCAAAAGCCAATTTTTCCGTTCTCCCCTATTGGAGGGGGTAGAGTCAGCTGCTGTTCGCCCCTTGAAAAGAAAACTCATCTCATATCTTCCTTTATGAAGGTGAGTTGATGAATGATGAGAAAACCTCGGGATGCGGTGGCTATGCAAATATTCTCCTCGAAATTCCCTGCTCTAACTTCTACTGTGTATAAAATAGTATGTCAACCATAATATATTCAAACGCATGTTTCTTGGATTTATTTTATTTAAAAAAAGCCTTCAATAGATTAGATCGTCAAACTAAAATCGAACACCAATTTTTTTTTGTACTTATGTATACTTTTAAAATTAAAAAACACGAGAAACAAGTGTTTTTAATATGTGCACGTGTTTAATAAATATTTATCCAACATACTATTTTTTATATAAAAAGCGAATGGTAGACTTTATTCCAAAGATAATTTTATTTGCCATACAATGTGGAAATTTCGTTTTTTTTCTATAAAATTTTTGAAGATTGGGCTCTTGAGTTACCAGATAATCGTTATAAAGTAATCAAATTTTAAAAAATATACTGTTCCGACAGCTGGATGGTTTCTGTTAATTAGAGTATATCAGCTATAGACGCTGCAACTCTGTAAATTTGCATGTCTTCTATTTTTCAATTTTTTTTTCAATATTCGTCTAGTTTTCTTGTCCGACAACATTTAAAAAAAAACCAAGATCCATAATAGAAACCTTCAAGAAATTGAAAAAAAAAAAAGTTGAAGACAAAAAACATGGAAACGTAAACTACGTAATGTGAGTTTTATTACATTTTCAAGTTTATGATTATTCAAGTCTAAATTACAATAGTGAAATATATTAAATTCGTTCGAGGCTTAGCTCGCAGGAACCCATACACGTGTTCTTTATCCGAGCACCTTTGTTAAATTTGACCTTGGCTTTCTATCAAGAATAAGGTAGGAGCTTGGAGATCTATATAGATATACATATTTTGAGAGGCCCGGAACATCCTTCGAACTCCTGTACAATACCTCGAACGTATGCATGTAAGTATATTTAATAATGTACCAACGTAGACGATTAGAAGCCGCTCCATAAAGAGATGAAATCTGTTAAACCGGTTGGGATTTTTGTATACATAAGGCCATTGCTTCGCTTAAAATGCTTCCTTTCGATTTTTTCAGATGTATGTGACCTCGGATACAATTATTATCGGTGTCGAGATTTACTTTGTCATTTTAGGTAGTACATATAGGCATAAGTATCATATATATTCTTAAAATTTTCTAATTAAATTCTGTCGGTAATCCAACATCCAACATTCATAGATATGTATGATGAATAAATTATAAAAAACTATGATAACTTTAAAACCTCGAACTCTGCCACAATCTTTTTGCAAGAAAATTAAGTACGATGAATATTTTGTTAACTAAGTATAAGGTAGGTGCCGGCAACTTTTCCGCCGCTGATCTAAATCCCTAACCTCTGCGCGCGTCTGACAGTCATCACGTAAACATTTGTATCTTCAATATAATTCAAAATTATTCGAGAGTAGTAACGCCTGATAAAAATCAGCATCATCAGCAGGTACACCGAGAATATACAAACACAACCGCATCAACCCGAAATTTCTCATACACCGATCGTACCGATCATTTGCGTTCAATTCCAAAGCACCCGGGTCCAAGTACCGTACAACTTTGCGAACACTCTCGAGCGCCCAAAGCTATGCATCAAGATGTCGGTCTACCAAAAGGATTACCTGTGGCCAGCGCGCAAACCCTACTTCCCGCGCACCAACCTGAGCTGCGTCGTCGTGGCGCCGGTCACCGCGGCGGACCTCAAGAGCGGGCGTCCATCACCGACGGCGAGCGACGTGTGCAAGCAGAGCGAAGAGGCCGCCACGGCGCAACTCGGGCCCTGCCCCACGACCGAGACCCCCGCGGTCAGCCCGACCGAGACTTGCCTGAAAAAGGTGACGATTGCAGTGCGCCCGTATCCTTATACTTAACACCCCAGAAACGTGTTCTCAACGCACCACTCATCCGTTTCAGCTGCTCGACGATAATCCGAACCTGCTGCAGCTGATGCGCAAGAAGCCGTCCCTGAACGCGCTCAGAAAGCTCAACCTCGAGAGACTCAAGACCACCTACCAGGCAGACTTTGATCACGCGGGTAATTACATATATGCCTATCCAACAACTCGCTCGGTTCTCGGTATTGTTCGACGACCGTCCGTCCTTCGCAATTAACGTTCCAACAGAGGACCACGCCAGGCTCGATCTGACGGGCCTGCCCGAGAAGCGCGTGCCCTGTCCGCTGGACGAGCCCGAGCCCCCGGTGATCGATTGCCGGGTGCACATGTCCGGCCGGGCGGAGATGTTGCGGCGCAAGCGCCTGGCCAAGAAGGACGAGTGCGCGCCGCGCACGTCCTGCACCATAAAGCAGTACGTGATGCGCAACAAGCGCGGCCCGGTGGACGACGACGATCTACCCGAGTACAAGAGGAACGCGGTGCCGGCCTGGACGAGCGAGTACAGGGAGGCGATCAACAAGACGGGGGTGGAGATCGCCAAGGAGTTGAGCATGAGCAAGAGACAGAGGGAGGTACTGAAGTTGAAGAAGCTGCTCAAGCCGAGGATTATCTGCAACAGCAAGGAGCCCGGGAACGAGTCGGATTGACGAGGGTGCTTTTTTCATTTTATTCGTGATAATTACATGGCAGCCGTACGTGTGTAGTATTATATACACGCGTGTATCGGCTTTGACAACAATAAAAATGTTCAAACCAAGGCTTTTTGTCGTTCTTTTGTTTCATGGGTTATTCGGTGCGTGTTTTTTGTGTATAACCTAACATCTCTTTTCGATGTAAAACTGTCTCCCCCGAAATGTATATATGAATCAACAGCTGATGGAGGGCGAAATTTTCAGCATGACGATCTAAGGAAAAAATTCGAGGACGGGGACAACGCGCAATGTCCACGCGACAACGGAGCCACCACAGTCCCCCGAACCGGTAATATATACACACCGCACTGTGGCGCGGTTTTTGGGTTAGGGCGCTCGTACAACTGTACCGGTCTGCCTACAACTGAACTGTCAATTTGCAAGTTCTGAATGAACGATCGTTGTTCAAGGGCAAAGCCGCGCTCGGGAAGATGCCGGAGGAGCTCGGGCCAGCCGCGGGAGGACTGGAGTCGCGCGGAGACGCCGAACACCGGCCGGTACGCGGAACACCGGAACCACAGCACGTTCTACAGTCCGTCGCTGGACATCGGGTTAGGGGCGAGCGACGAGCAGAGCGACTCCAACTACTCGACGACCTCGCTCTACGGCGACCTCGTCAGTCCGGACGATGAGAACGGAGTGAGTGTGTGCATTGCTTGTGTATATATATATACATATACAATTCGTGCCCGACGCGGTGACGATTTATTCGCAGACTTTTGCCATCGATCGTTTAAGGAGACGGACGACAACTTTCGTGACTATGCCGATCCGAGGCTGCAGCAGCAGCAGCAGCGCGAGAAGTTGATACGAAACGTGACCTACTCGTCGCACACGAGCGGTAAGCGAGCGCCGGTCTACGCTGCCGACGACTACGACGATGATGTGTCGCTTCGCATGGACTCGCCGAGGAAGGATTACCTCGACACGAGAGGTTCGCGTGATAATTGCAGACCGTTTGTTCGAGCTTCGCGGAGGAAAAACAAAAACAAAATTGGTCCGAACTTTCGTTGTACAGAGAAAACCGGCAGGCCAGCCTACGAGCCGATCTACGATCCCCAGGCGACCATGGCCGCGCAGAAGCTGCAGAGACTGCGGGAGCTCCAGCGCAGGCGGGACTACACCGAGGTTATATAACCGATCATTATTTTAATCTTCGAGGACCAACAGCAATAATAATCGAACGCGTCCCCCTCTCATGCAGTCGATCAATTTCAGAGGTTCTATTCCCACGAGATAAGAAAGTTGATCGGCGATCGGTACCCGGAGGCAAAGGCCTCGGTATTCAGCAGCCGGGCCCAGGAGAAGGTCTACGTACCGGACTACGTTGGGGATCGGCTGGCCCCGAAGGTCGTCGATGTGAGTCGATCGTGATTATACATAAATCTAATCAATCCGGCGTTAATCGACGGTATAGTCCATTATGCGATCGAGTTTTTGATTTTTGCCTCATATATTTAATTTGTGAATGTTTTGGGAAACTGAGCATGAGTTTTTTCTTGTATGGGAAACAAAATAATAGACCGACGCAAGTAAACCGACGATTGATGGAACGTTCACCGGTAATGCATAACGAATAGCCGAGAAGTGTTTCCAACACCGATTTCTTCACTTTCGTAGCCGATTATGAATGAAAATTTAGAAAAAAAACATAAAAATATGTAAAAGACAGACCCACCTCTTGCAGAGCCTGGAGAATTGCGGCACGATGACAACGGTGACGCGCCTCAACTGCGGCTGCGTCGAGCAGACGGTCCGGCCGATTTTCACGACCTCGAGCGGCCGACAGGTCCAGAGGCGCAACTGCGCCCAGGACCAGCAGGTGCACGTCCGTCTGTCGGCGCCGAACGCTCGGCTCATCGTCGGGGGCAGTCACTACCAACCTACCACCGCCGCTGCTGCTGGTGCCACTAATAATTCGGGAGGCTCGAGACTCAGGAGCAGATCGTTTGCTCAAGAGCAGCAGCAGCGACCGTTGAGCCCTGCAGTGCCACTGGCGTCTTCGATCAAGCAGACGCTGGACCAGAAGGACGCGGCGGCGGCGAGGCCGGTTTCGCCGGCGCGGAGGGTCAGCGGGTCGTCCGTCTTCTCGGCGTGATTTTTTTCTTCACGTGTCTCGGGAAACTCTGTGAAATTTTCGGTCAAAATCACGGTCGTGACATTGTACGTTATTTCTTTTTTTTTACTGTTTTATTGTTGTTGTAAAGTTTTGTGAAAAATATACGAGTGTCGAGTTACCGATCGAGAGGGTTTTTTTTTTTTTTTCTTTTTAATTTTTCGTTGGGATATTTGAAAATACGCGTCTTATCCGCTATTGCTTGTACACGAAAGACATGTGCAGTTTAGAAAGAATGAAGAAAGATTAACGATTTTCTTAGCAAGTGGTCGGAAATGACTGTTGACAAAAACAAAATTTATCCTGTAAGGTATAAATATTCGAATGAATTCGAACGGAAAGAACGACATCCTGCCGCGCTGTTGTTTTTTTCTCGACAAGAACAAGAAAAACA
>JAPYYV010011663.1:3670-14854 GCA_030522625.1 Copidosoma aretas | reverse complement strand
ATGTATTTTTTATAATTACCACAATCGTCTTTTTTACCAGAAGCATGATAGTGATACTGTTTTTGCAAGGTGCTCCTTGGTATTCCAAAATTCTTAGCAGTAGTTGCGATGGTTTTCTATTCACAGAAATATTGTTAATTGCCAACTAAAGTAGTCCTGTCGACAAGTTCGACTTTTTATCCTTATACTTGTAATTTCGCACCATTTTATGTTGCAGTATTTACACATACATTTAATAAATACAACTATTTACATTACCTTAACCTTTAACCTCTCTTGTGCTCTAAGCTGCTGAGTGGTACTCTGCTTAGTGCGTTTGCGTCGCCCGCGCTACACTGTGCCTCAGCCAGAGTCCACGCTCTGCCCCATACGAAGCTTTTTTTTATTTTCATCGTAACTTTTTTTTTAAACGTCGTACATAAATTTTTAAAAAAGCAAATCAAAGCTAATGAGTTAAGCTTTAGGAAAAATTTCATTTTTAATCGATCAGTGATTTACTTTTTATTTAGCCAGATTTTAAAAATGTTAGGGAAGTAAAATAAATTAAAAAATGATCGTATTAGGCAATAATTTTCGAGAAATATCGATGCTACGCCGACCCAGGCGGCCACGCATAGCCCATGTTACCTTAAAGTCTTAATGTTTTAGAGGACATTTTGGAATATAATGAAACGATTTTGTCCCAACGTATCAAGTTCCATCATTTCATACTACTTAATATGTTTGTTGTCAAATCTCATTAGTCACCATAATTAATTATAATAAATTAAGGGCCATTCAAACTTTTAAGACTCCTAAACATACTCCATGAAGGAGTACATCAATGACAGCTTCAAAGACATACTCAAAAAAATCAAACTAATATTATAAAAAAAAACTGGATAAGTATTGAGAATTCATACTGTTGTTTTATTTCTTTAAATCCTAGAGTGACGGAATCAAAGTCAGTTTATGCAATAAAACTTAAAACATTTCAAAAGTATACAGCCATAATCTACAAGTCTATTATGATAAGGTAAATGATGCACTACCCTAGTGTTGGAGACCAATAGAAACTAATAAAAAATTTCATCAAAAGCAATAAGAATTTTCTATTAATTTCTCATCGGTTTTTGCACCCGTAAAACCAGATAAGAAGCTGACCAGTTCTAAGATGGATTTTTCAAGTGGTTTTTTTTAACCAGGATGGAATTAAACACAAATAATTCAACAACGTTAGGCTCTACCATCCGGATGGCAACATCAAAACTAGGAGCCTAAAGTATTTATGTTAAAAATACAAAATAAAAGTAACTTCGATTATTATTAAAATTTCATGTTGTTGATTTGTTTATGTTCGATCCTATCCTGGTTAAAAAATCACTTGAAAAATCCATTTGAGAACTGGTCAGCTTTTATCCGGTTTTACGGGTGAAAAAACCGATAAGAAACCAATAGAAAATTCTTATTGGTTTTGATGAAATTTGTTATTGGTTCCTATTGGTCTCCAATACTAGGGTAGGATTATTAGTTATATGGGTCCTGGCATTTCCTACTTAAGAGAAATACTTGATACACAGATGTCAAAAGATTGACCAAGTAAACATTTTTTAATTTTTAAAGATTAATTATATAATGATACTTTTTTAATGATCTTACAGTTGTTAATTTTGATAAACTAACAATTTTATTGCTTTTTTTATAAAATTTTGTACACGTAGAAGAAAGATCTTTGAAAATGCATATGAGTGAATGTTTTTTAGCTGAAAAACACTTGACAGCTTATTTATAGATTTACCAACTTTCATTTCTCTAATTTCAGTTGAATACATTGTGTTAGGAATAGGATGTTTAAACTGCTTGGATAATATAAGCAAATAAACCAATAAATAATTCCAAATACGCGTAGTAGAAGTTACATATGCAGTCAATAAGAATATTTCTACCTGCTGAGATTGTACTTTTCGACAGGGTATTTTTTTTTGTTTTTTTTAGAGTTAGTAAGTAGAGTAGGAACATTTAATCATCAGACTAAGGATAATTATGATACTATGGGGCTTTGTCCTTGTTCAAACTGGCTACGAATTATAAAAAAAAATTTCTGGACTGCTTTACTATAAGCTTCTTTATTACATTGTGTAGTTATTCTATGTCACTTTCAACAAAATAAAAAAGCATATTATGTTTAAAAACTATTGGGCTTAATCTTCAGAGTTCTCTTAGCCCATACAGACTGTTATTTAAATAACTTTAGATTCATGATTGTGAAATATTGGTTATAGTCCTTTTCTATAAAAAAAAATTTTGAGAACAAGTTTATATTGCAATTGATATTTCTATGTATTTCCCATCATATTTAATATTTTAAAAAACCATGTTACATTTTATACTTATTCGGATATAGCAAAAAAACATTTTCTTTATTTTCTTTTCAGGTGATAAAGCTCCAGTAAAACATCTCTCTTTAAAGGCACTTCTTCCAGATACGGAGGGTTTTATGACTTACGAAGGTAGCATGACCCATCCAGGATGCTGGGAAACTGTTGTATGGCTTATTCTTAATAAGCCCATTTACATTACTGCTCAAGAGGTACTATCATAACTTAATTTTCTATATCATAGAAATTATTAACAATGATATACGGAAATAAAATTGGAAAAACCGATATACCATAACAGATAACTTAACTGTACTAAACACATAGAGCACAAAGGTATATTAGCTTAGATTCGATCGTCTGATGTTTTAGAATCATAACTTTCAATAAAAATTCCGTTTAAAAAAGGTTACACAAATCTTTACGTTTATGCTGCTTTTATTCAAATTTATCTGTTTGAATATTAAAGAATACCTATGTTACTTCAACATTACGATTTGTAAACAAAAAATTTATTTCTTATCATCCAGAACTACTATTTCTATAAATATATTAAAATCAAGAGCTTTTTAGGTGTGCAATACAATAAATCTTGTACGTTTTTGCAACTAAATTTAAGTATGGTTGTAACATCCATAAAAAACCACGACATAACCTCAAAAAAACATATTTAAATGGAAAAGTAGTTCTTAAACTTAGAGCAATAAATATAAATAGTGATATTGGAATAAAAATGGTAATTGTCAAATTAATTAGAAGTAAAAATTATGTGTGATTGAAATAAGCTTGGAAAATTTGTAAACGGTTTGCATGAATAAATTAATATAACGAAGAAAACCTTAAAATGCAGAAAAAAAAGTTTACTCTAACTTTAATGGAAGTATGACATATTGTAATATCTATACATTTATTGTGAATCTTTATATTCTACTAAGTATTCGATTGAAATTTATGTTGATGTTCTTTCAGGGCTGTTACAAGCATACTTAAATTAAGTTCAAAAAAACTTATGAGATTCAATATATTGCACGCTTAAAAATCACTTGATATTGATAAATTTATAGTTTTTTTTTTTTTCTTTTTTTTTTTATATTATAGTGCGTTGACCACCATTTGGGGTATTTGCACTTACTTTATTCACAGTATTATGATTACATTACATTGTATTACTCATTGAACATTAACATTGTTGATGGTTACATTTATATTCGTTATAGAACACATTCGTATTTCGCAGTATAATCGCGGATACAATATATCACGTAGTCGCAAACAATCATACGCATTACACGCTTTCTTCGCAGATGTTGTATGGTTATTTTGTTGTTACGGTGGGGTATTGAACATTGGTTTTCTTTTCGGAGTTATAGATTTTTTTCCCGAGCCAGAACACACAGAAAAAACTGAGTACTCTGACCGGGATTTAAACTCACGACCCCTAGAACTGCGTTTTTTCCGGGGCTAATGCTCTAAGCGACTGACCCAACGACAGCTCTTCATATATTTATAGTTATCGTAGGACTAGATAGTAAGAAATCAATTTTTCATCTAAAAATCGTATCGTTGAAGTTACATCGGGATTTTTTTTATTAGAACAGATGAATATATATAAGAGCAAGATGAAACGTAAAATTTTGTGTAACACTTTTAAGAAATAGTTTTATTATTTAAATTGATATTTATATCGCGTTTAAATGCTTTACAATCGATTTCTTTACTTGAAAAGGTCTTTATAGCGTTTTAAGCCACTCCCATAACATATATTCAATTCAGCGATGGAAAAACCTGAAATATATAATGCACTCTGCAAACACAAGCAACCCTTGCATTTCTCTTTCCAAATAGAAATTATAAGTTTTTTTACTCAAAACTCATTTTTTTTCAACACAACTGAAATTATGAGATTGTGATAGGTGTTGACTAATTACTTTAAACTTTAATTTATTATCGATAATGGAAATCAAAAAAATGTTAAATTTTTTTTATGTTACCAGTTGTATTCCATATGTACCAGGTTAACATATTTAAAAAAAGTAGTTATTTTGACAAAGTACGAAATTCAAGTACACCATAGTAGGTGTAAACGGTATTGACACCTTTAGATTGATTGGCCTTCTGGAAAAATTTGATATCTATATGTACAGGCTCCATTTGAAAATACACGTGGCGTCAATCATTATTAGGGGGTCAAAAACTATACTGTTTACCTCTACAATGTCACATATAATTTTTGGATTTCTGTATTTGCTGTAAGAGTGAAGACAGACAGAGGCGGTGCTTTTTTGCAACGCTGGCTCGACAGAGTACGTATGTCAACAGTCTCAAAACACGTATTCATGTGAATAAATATTATTGTCTTTATTTTGCATATTACCACAAAGACAGGTTTAGCCCCGATTCCCTTACTCAACAGTATTTGATCCTCAAATAGTCAGAAAGGGTATAAAATAAGCAGTATTGCATGTACAGAGAGAAAAACAGATAGATTCAATCAGTAACCTTGTGTGATTCGATACAGCGTTATTTGGACAATAAGCATGAATAAGCAGCCTCATTAGGTTAAATTTGAAGTTGTTGTTACTATTTTATTATAAATATACATATATATATACGTGTCCGTTGAATAAATGGAAAGCTGGTACTTAAAAACATAATCTTTCTTTTTCATTTTTACTAGCTGAATTCTGCTTATCTAGTACGACATGCTAGTTGTACTAGGGCTACAAAGGAGTCACAATAATTCAAGTATTGCTTCGCATAATTTATTACTGCGATTCAGATAGAGTGTATCCAATACGTTTATTAAAGGTGGAAAAAAAAATTAGATGTTCACCTAAGAAAAAATACCTTTCAAAATATTGGTTTATGGACAATTGATATCATGAACATTACATTTGATCATAATAGGCTCGACAAGCAAATAATCAGAATTACTGTTTTTACTTTATAGAAGCCAGAAGTTATCATAGGTCTTGAAAAGCCGTATTCCTTTACTCAGCTGCATCGGAAGGTCTTACTCGCTGCTCAATTCATCTAATGTTGTGGATACACTCTACATAAATCCACATAATATATCAAGGCAAAGAAATATTTGAATTGTTTTACTCCTTTGCAGCAGAAGTACAACTGGCATGACATATACTATACAAGCAGAATTCAGCTAGTAAAAATGAAAAAGCAAGGTTACGTTTTCAGGTATCAGCTTTCTATTTATTCAACGTACACATATTTATTAATTTAAAATGAAATAGTAATAACTACTTCAAATTTAACTTAATAAGGCTACTTTAATAATATATTAATGCCTATTTATCGTCCCAACGAACGACTACTACCCGTGGTGGCTTATCCGTCGACACTTCGGACTTGCCCCACGAACCACCTACCTCCTTAACTTTCGATTCCTGGCTCCTATCTCTACCGGCCTGCTCCCCGAGACGATGGCGAGTGTTCGATGTTGAGACAGGCGGTACGGCGTTGGCCCTGGCTGCGCTCCTCTTGTCCTCTGTATACCGCAGCATCTCCATGCGCTCTATATTGTGACTCTCATTGCTCTCTTGTCCGCGATGTCCCAAGTCATAGTGTCATAGTGGGGCCGATCGCCAAAAAGGTGACCAAAAGGAGAAAAATAAATTTTCTTGTTTGATTTTATTTTGTTGGATTGGCTGCAGTAATACCCTATACATTATAAAATACATTTGAAAGTGTCAAATTACCTTTACCTGTTCTAGATTTTCAAGTGCAAGTTACCTTTACTTAAATATCAGTCATTGGATGTAGGAGTAACAAAATTATAGTAGTGCAAAAGTAAGTGTAAAAATTGAAAAAAAAATCCTTTTGCAGTGAATAAAAATGGATCAGACTCTTGTAGGTGAGTAAAATATAATAGTCTGTTAAAAAATGTGGATTAATTTGATAATAGTTATTAGAAAAGTAATAAAAATTGAAAACTGTTTGGATTGCTAGTTGAAAAAAAAGCCGATTTAAAGTGAAAGAGTTGGATAATTCTGTAGAATTCTGTCATCAAACCTATAAGAGGTTGTAGGTCAAAGTATGACCTTTGTAAAAAAAAAAAATTAGCTGCTCCTAGCTGCGCCCGTATTTTTAATGCATGTATGAAAACAAATAATTTATTTTAACTAACCGAGCAACAACGAAATACAAAAAAAAAGTCTTTTTTGCACATTTTATGCCAATATAACCTTAAAATAATGATTCCACTTTCCAATATGCGGTGCGTGGTTGCGATGCATTGTTCTCTCCCTCTCTCTGTCTACCTGCAGTTTGCACTGATATATATATATATATATATATATATATATATACACACATATATATGGTATCTCTCTCTCTCGTTTCTCACTTATATTGCCCATACGGCCCACACTCTACTGCTCTGTCACTCGCTCGCTTTTACACTCGTGCGCCGTCGGCTCTGCTCGTGGAGCACGATCCTACACCTCAACCTCATAATACACGTGTATAGGGCGTAACGCAATATGAGCCTTAAAAATAGATAACGCTCGAAAATTTTCACTCTCCAAGCGGGAAGGCCCCGCATAAGATATTTTCATATCAAAAAAACTTGGACATTTAGTTATTCAATACGTCTTTTTGATAGCTGCTGCATGGAATATCAAAGATTCTGTGGAATCACTCATGCACATACGTATTAAGCAAGTATCTCATGGGTTGGATATTAGACTTGCCGGAAATTTAAATTTAAATTCCAAATTAGCTAATGAATATACTACAGTTACATGTAAAATAAATAATTAATCTCAATAATATTTTCAACTTCAAAGAAATCATTTATAATAATATTTAATGACAATAACATTTTTTATAGGTACCAGTGAGGCTGAGTCAAACCAATCTGGTGGCTTGTCACAAAAATAAATTTTTTATGCTTTAAAAGATCATTTTTCCGAAGATATCTCTAAAATATTTTCCAGGATTAAAGAACTAATGGCTCATGAATCACAGTCTCAATACACTCTTCCTATTTCTGTAAAATAAATCATGAGAAAACTATTTTTCGGTTTTAAAGAGAAATTGCAGAAAAGTAATAATAATGAAACAAGGTTCTTTATTAATAATGTCGATTGACTACAAGTTTCGTCCCTTTGATGCCTGATGAAAATAAATCATTTTCTACAAGTCAAAAAGGTTGGGCTACTTTAGATTTTCAAAGAATTACCGATAGAAGCAAGCGCAAAAAATTGAATATTCGTGTCTGCAAACAAGTATTAAAGAATTGAGTTATGTGACGCATGTGAAACTTAGATCAGATGAAAAACAAGATGCTGCAGCGCTATTAAAAGAGGTTATTGCAGGCAGTCAAACAAAAGCAAAAAAAGCTCTCAAGGCCTTACAAGTAGATAGTAGTTATGAAAAATCTACAGCTGCTCTTCCTTTATACATACAATTGCAATTTTCAAAAAGCAAATATCAGCAATTAAGAAATGCTGTTTTTCCTACCTCGCGCACTTTTGCAACCCTAGTACACCCACTGTAGGAAAAACAGCGTTCGCCACTTATGTGCATCCGACCAGTGGGGTCCCAACAGTCCCTCGGACGTTACTTCGCAAGCGCCCTTGGATCCAGAGACCGCCCTGAAGGGATGCACATTTGTGTCGAAAACTACAATTAAAGAAATAGTAGACTTCGTACCATGGGCGGAAAGTACAAAATGTGCGGTTTTTTTATGTTTGTGCCCAAGGTGCGAGTGGCGTTTTTTTTACCGAGAGAAGAAAGTGCAGTTTTCTGCCCAAAATGCGCACTTTATGCCCACTAATTACTTTCGGCCCTAAGGCAGAAAGTAATTAGAAGGGCACAAAGGGGCTCCCGATGGCAGAAAGACTCTGCCGCACTTTCTGCCCTTGGTAAGAAAAAATCATTTTCACCATACTGCGCCGAAAGTACGAAAATTATGTTCCTCCCGGCGCAGGATTGGTGAAAAATTGTATACAATCCACGGGAGAAAATAAAAAAAGCCTCAGAACACATGCTTATCACCCTTGGCTTCGCCTTGGGCGTCAAATGCCTGTGTTCTGAGACATTCTTTACTTTTCCTCCCTAGATGAGTAATTTACTATTCTATTTCCGTCTTATCAAGTAGTGTCAAAAGCAAAAAAAGCGTTATATCCAAATATTCCTATTATTTCAAGTGAAAGTTCCGCTGAAATACAATTACAAGCTCCCCTTAATCATACTGTTGGTCACATAATTGACTTTTAATTAAATGTGAGTAACACCTTGAGCGCTAAGCAATTGAAAAACTTAGTATTGATTGGAAAATGGGGATGCGATAGGAGTTCCAAAACAAGCGTTTACAAGCAAAAATTCGATGATAATTTGATAATCTGGATCTAACAGACGATGGTATTTTTTATACGTCTTTCGTGGACTACAACTTTCTAATGATGCAACGGGAGAAAGTACAATTGTTTGGAAAAATCCAAGACCTTCGACCTCAAGGTTCTGTGGACCAATTAGAACGCAATTTATTCGCGAGACTACTACTAAATAATTTTGGAAGAAACCAACCAAAAAAAAAGATAGATTTATTTGTCCTTTTTAAATGTACTTTAAAAGGAAAGGACATAAAAGTCAATTATCAATTAGCCTTAACCATGATTGATGGAAAGGTGAGCAGCTTTTTAACGAGTACTTCACCAGCCCAATGTCATTATTTGTGTTGCATCACATCAAAAGATGTTATTCATATAGATTACATTTTAAGCTAACAAGTCAACACAAAAAATTTAGAATTTCGGAGTTTCCTCTCTCCATGCTTGGATTAGACTGTTTGAATGTTGCTTACATTTATTATATAAATTGGACATACAAAAATGGCAAGCTCATTCTAATGTGGAATAAAAGTCTGTGCAAAATAAAAGCATTCAAAATGCTTTCAAAGAAGAGTTTGGCCTCATAGTCGACAGTCCAAAACCAGGGTACGAAAGCACCAATGATGGTAATACTGCTCGTCGCTTCTTTGAAAATTACAAGATTTCTGCAAAAATAACTTACTTAATCTCACAAATCTTATCATCTGGGTATGACATTAATATAGATGAATTCGATAAATATTGTTCTACAACTGCAAGGGAATTCGTTGGTCTGTATTCGTGGTACTACATGCCAACTACTGTTCACAAAGTTGTAATTCATGGTTTTAGCATTATATTTAAGCTCTTTTACCAAGATGTCTTTAACAGATATTTAGTTCCATTTATTTTAAGTTGTCGAAATCCATTTATATTAAGTTGTCGAAAATTGCCTGCAAAACCGATAAAATCTTTGTCAGAATATGTTGTGCATCTATTATTACAGTCATCCGTGACTGTGTATGATGCAAGTAAGTTACATGAGGATTCATGGATGACAAAAGATGTAACGACAGATCCAACTGAAAATTCCACGGATGATGAAAAAACTTTCTTTTTATGATAAGAGATTTAATATAGTTATAAATAAAGAAACAAATAAATGATAACATCTTATTTGCCAACTGTATTATTTATTCAAGATATTTTAAACTGCAACCCTAAAAACATTGAAAATGACATGACACTAGATTGCGTTATGAAAGAAAGGGATAATTTATGCAAGGAGGTGGTCATTACGGGGCGAAGGGGGTAAATATGTATAAATATGACATAGAATTCGTAATCAGCGACCCCATATTCCATTAGGTTAAAATTCCAGATAAATTACTTAAATTCCCGATTTTCGGCCACCTTTTTAGTGATCAGCAAATCTTACAGGAAATCCTATAAAATATCTCATAGGATATCTTGCGCGATCTTCGTCACGTGTAAATTTAAATTTAATAGTTAAAAAATTTAAAAAGTGTTTTTCATCTATAAATATAAGTACGAATAAGGGATGACTAATAAAAACATAACAATCAGAAAACAAAAAAAGAACATTGGCCTCCGGCTCCGAGAATTAAACCTGGTTCGAGAAGATTCAAAGATAGGCATCTTACCCACTTGGCCAGAGTGAATTCTATATGAGGATACAAATTTGCTCCCATTTGACTTAAAACTGCAACAAATGTTCGTTGGCTCATTTGTTTTTCATATTTCACAATAATGAATCATGAAGCATGCAATGAATTATTCACGCTTTAATAACATCTTCTTGTTTAAAATTCTGATAAACTTGTATCAAGCAATCATCCATGGGACTGTGTATAATCCTATGTGAAAGGGAGTGTCTATTCAAAGAAATAAGATGATTTCGACGTTATTTTGCGTGTAGAATCCAAATGCACTGTCTAATTATATCAAAATATCGCACAATTTGTTCAAAATGCAATTGTCTCAACATATTACAAAAAATAATTTTTAACACAGGAAAATTTTATTTCTCTAATTGGTCCATTCAAAGAAGAGAAGTCCTGTTACAATCTATATGAAAAAGCCTTCAAATAAGAATCTAGCTAACTTTAATACTGGCTAGAACTCTGCAGTATATATATATATATATATGTATACATATATATATATATATATATATATATATATATATATACAGGTGTGCAGGAGTTCAGTCCTGGTGCTTATAGACATACAGACACCCGGACAGAACTTGGGCAATACACCGGGCTGATCTGGGTTGGGTTTTCCCAAGAGGTTTTTCCCCACCCTACAGGACTTATCCGGAGCGAAAGCGTAACGGTTGTTAGTCACACCCTACCCCCTTCCATTCCTCATCCCTTCCCTTTCCCAACTGCTAAGTGCCCAAAGTAGTGCCCTAACATCGGAACCGGACGTATAGCCGGATAATATAAAAATATTTATATATATATATATAT
>JAPYYV010011662.1:0-11649 GCA_030522625.1 Copidosoma aretas | reverse complement strand
TAATTCCGGTGGTGACTCTAACTTATTCAGTGAAACGGTACAAGTATATTTCTTAGACGAGTTGTCATGTAAAAATCGGTAGAATTTTCTCTCCGTGTACTCGCCCACAAACCGTTTTGATCGGAGTCACCTTGCATAACCTCAAGTTTGCTATTCACTGGCCTTTACGTTTTTTTTTCTCGCGCGAACGAGTTACGGTGCGTTTGCGCGAGAAACAACAATAAAAGTGTGCTTCTCTCGCTATAAAATTTTATGGCAAAAGATAAGGCCACATCGGCCCATTTTTGCGTATACCGTGTACGCGCACACACACAAACATACATTTATGGAAATCCGCTCGCAAGCTTCGGTTGTAATGTAACGATAGCGATAGCGTACGTTTTTCTGCACCGGTGTGCCATTCAGGTAGATAATGTGTGTGTGTGTGTGTGTATAATATATTACGTATACAGGTTCTCGGCTGAGGCAGAGGTGTCATCGGGTGATGCCAGTAGGTAAATCACGCAACATCAACAACAGCAACTGACCTATATTGATGAATAAAATATTATCTATATCATGGCGATTAGCGAAAAATTGATACATTAAATGATTAACTACCCGTAAAGTTTTTCCGTGCAAGTATACAAACGATCCTCTGTTGTCGATTCAAACTAGCAACGAGACAAAGTTACATCAAACCACTTTCGTCTCATCTTTCTTGACATACCTACTTTTTCACCGAAATCTCAGTCTTCCTCACAACAGAAGAGAACCGCAAGTGCGTTTCGGATGCCATCAGGTATAAAGAAAATGAGAAAGGGAGAGGGGAGGGAGTGATTTCGATTTGGTCGGTCGCGATTGGTCACAATTAATGCACCCACTGAATGAGGAACTCACATGCCCCTACTACTGCTACTGCTACTACTACTACTACTACTACTACTACTACTACTACTACTGCTACTACTGCTACTACTACTACTACTACTACTACTACTACTACTACTGACTACTACTACTACTGCTACTACTACTACTACTACTACTACTACTACTACTACTACTACTACTACTACTACTACTACTACTACTACTACTACTACTACTGCTCCTACTTATATCTCCGCGCATCACATTAGTGCGTCAATGCACGGGCTTCAATACAATTGTACTATGTACAGTGTATGCGAACTGAGTGAGGGGAAGGGAAGAGGGGGGGGGGGGGCAATTACCGTGCAGTATGCAACACAATAGTGTCGGTATTAGGGCCGTACATTGTGCGGACTGATCGAGAGTTCACGGTACATATACACTTTGTGGTCGTATAAAGCTGCATATGTTCGAAACTACGCTACCGCAACATCCCAAGCGCTGCGCACAAATGGGTAATACGCTCTCTATATACACGTCATGTATGTATGTATGTATGTATGTATGTATGCTGCACTAACTGCGTTGTGCTCGCGCTGAGCGTATACACTATAAAAACTGGAGGTAGATGAATGGTAGATGATGCTGTTGGTACGTCGTCGTTGCTGTTTTGCCATGGATCCCGGGAGAGCCACAAGTGGAGCACCTCAACCCATAGGACCAACAACATTTTATTAATGAATAACTCTAGCTCTGCGTCGATTTATTGTCGCGACAAGATATACGAAACAAAATACTGTGAGTCTGGACACCATGGCCGGTAGTGCTCGAAGTACGCTGAACTGACATGGAACTGCCACAACACGTCAGATCGTGCCTCTATAGTCCAATATTTTGTGTATATTTTGGGATCCCAGAATGTCACGTGACTAGACCGTCAAAACCGTGTTTTTTCTTTATTTTTCCCCCAACTCAGCTTTATACATGCCCGATAGATCTAATATAGTCGAGACGGGGGAAAAATGAAGAAAAAACACTGCTTTGACTGTCTAGTCACGTGACGTTTTGGGATCCCAATACAGTCCGACGTAGCATTGAGCTATATGTCACCCAAATTCCCGCCGTACCCCTGCGGCCTCAGAATACAGAACACATACACAATCACAAGTACGCCCTCACATACTTAAATACACAGCGTACTCACACTTGACACACACACAAGTAAACATAAATAAAAAAATTAATAAATAAAAATCTTAACACATACACAGTTCACAAGTACGCCCCCATCTACACAAAACACAGCGTACTCACACTTTACATTCACCCAGATACACAAATTTGATCGACCACACTATTTCCTAAAAAATAAAAAATGAACTATATGTGAGCCCGCAGAGATTGTGCTCTCACAACACAACTCCAAGCTCGAGAATACACAACTACGGGCTCATGCAGTTCAATGCTGCGTTGGACTATGGATATGTTAGGATCAAAGTCGTTTTTAATCATAAGCAGTGGTCGTTTAATTGTATTTTCAAAACGACCATTGCTAGCTGTGGTCGTTTCACGATGTACAAAGTCCGCCTAGCCTTCCCCCGCGTTTTAGCATAGCATCAGGTGTTAATTTTTTTTATCTTGATCTCCCTATAATACTACTATTTTATTACTATTAATTACATAAACTTTTTAAATGTCTAGTGTTAGTTTGGTTAGATTTTTGTGCAGGAATTATATAACTTTACTACATAAATTTAATAAATAAATTTTTGATTGCCATCCAATCCTTTATTTTATTTTTATTTTATTTACTTAAATGAGCTTGCGATCCATGCATGATAGGAAATTTACAAATACGATGTAAATTAATATTAGCTGACACGTATGGCTGGGGGTAAAAAATTAAATAACCTAAATAACAGATGACAATGAGCTTTAAAGAATATAAATCTCCAATTTAACTTCTAAATATGAATAACGTAGTACATAATTTGTTTTCATGTGGTGGATTAAGAATTGAAAATAACAGAGTACGACTATTCCTAAGGCCTATTCGGGAATTGTTTCGTGAGGAATCAGGCAGTTAGTTAAAATGGCCCATTATTCTTGGTATAGTAGAATTGAAGTTTTAAAGTTGAAAGAGTGAGTACAGTTTATTTTAGCCAGTTCTCTTGGATTTCTAATAGAATAAGGGAGATTTCTTGAATTTAATTGTGATATAAGTTCAGAGCTAGTGATAAAGTTATGAAAAATTTTGAAAGCGATGATGCAATTGTGGTACAACTAGATTCCCGATAGAGGGTTTATGTAGAAGCTGGGATAATGTGCATTGTAATCATTATCAACGTAACTCACTGGGGCACCTGATTTTGCACATAAAATACGTATGAGTTTGTGTTGAATGCGTTCTAATATGGTTATGTTTGTCTCTGTAAACGGAGACCAGATAACGGATTGATACATTGAAATCGGAAGAACAATAGATGTAAAAATGCAGTGAATTGAAGTAATATGTCGTAAATCTCTGGAGGCACGGTAAATAAAGCCTAATTTTTTGGAACCTTTGCAAACGACGGAAGATATGTGGCCATAAAAGATAATGGGCTGTTAAAAATGATACCAAGATCTGAGACTTCGTCAACTCTAGCTAGCCTCGAATTACCTATAGAGTAATTGAAAGAAAATGGTATGGAAGCTCCGCGAAAGAAAAATAAAACTTGGCATTTTAAGGCGTTGAAAAGGAGACGGTTTTGTAATAGTCCATTAATGTAATGCATTTAGATTTTGCTGTATGTGCGTAGTTTGATCGTGGTTATTTGCTATGGAGTTTAATTTAATATCATATCCATACATCAGGGATTTAACAAACGAAAATGATTGAGCAATGTCATTAATAAATAAAATGGAAATTTGAAAAATGAATTTTCACTTATAGTACAGTACCACAACCTAAACTTTTAAAATTTAAGTAAAAGATTCAATGGCAATCAAACGATTGTTTATTAAATTTATGTAGTAAAGTTATATAATTCTTGCACAAAAATCCAACCAAACTAACACTAAACATTTTAAAAGTTAGTGTGATTAACAGTAATAAAATAGTAATGTTATAGAAAGATCAAGATAATAAAAATAAACTCCTGATGCTATGCTAAAACGTAGGGAAAAGCTAGGCGGACTTTGTACATTGTGAAACGACCACGGCTAGCACTCGTCGTTTTAAAAATATAATTAAACGACCACTGCTAGCCGTGGTCGTTGGCGGACTTTGATCCTAACATGTACACAAACCATTGGACTATATCGCAGCACGCTCTGACGTGTTGTAGCAGTTTACATCCTTTTAATATCAGTATTCTTATAAAAAACACGTAAATAAGTATTGAGCTGATGTACACACATAAAGAATAGCGAAAAAAATTATTACAATTGCGAAAACTTTTAGATAACACGGACTTTTGTTTGATTCTGTACCACTGTATAGACTACGGAGAGAAAAAAAAAGGGATAATCACCATCTTTAATCAGTTAAAACTGCTTTTAAGAATAAAAAGTTACAGCTCCTGAAAAAAAATAGAGAACCTCCTATTTTTACTTGAGTTTCTCCTTTTTTTCATGGTACAATGACTTTTTTGTAGGCAGCTAGACTACATGTACACTTTTTAGAGAAAACTACTATTTTCATAGTAAATGTTTCTGATTTTTTATCTCCGTGACATACAAATAACATTATGCAGTAACTTTTAGTCATGAATCTTTAAAACGGTAAAGCTAGGCTTCCGGAAATTTGAAATGATTATTTTAATCGGGGTTAACTTAAAAAGATTCATTTTTTGTGAAATTTTGAAGAAAATTAACCGATTTAGAAGTAAAAATGTTCCTTTGGGAACAAGTTGGCAACGACCTCTCCATAAGAGTCCGTAGATAACCATAAACCTTTGTGATAAAATTTTATTTCTCAAAAACTATTAAGCTACATATGATGATACATTACAATAATCGATCGGCGAGAGGAAATTTTGTTGAGTGCTAGATGGTTTTTACCGTCTGCATGGGAAAAATTGACTAAGTTAGGTACAAAAAGTCCCATGATGTCACTGTCTCCAACGATTACCGTGCATTACTGTAATTTTTGTGAGGAAAATCACGATATAAATTATGGAACATTTCTCTCAATGATAGAAAAAATAGAAAATACGAGAAGCACGTGAATAATTAAAATGAAATAAAAACTGAATGTAATTGGGCGAACATAATCCATAGGAGGGCTGTCCAGCTTACCCAACGGGATCATTCGGTGCGCCAATCAAATTTACACTGAAGATAAAATAAGGTCGAGATAACTTGGCTGTGCCACTGCTGTAGCTTGGTCGACCCAAGCAAGTAACTGATTGGGCCTCAGGCTAGCCTACAGCTTGACAGGTTCTTGCTTGGGTCGACCGCTACCGCAGCGGTATAGCCAAGCTATCTTGACCGTATTTTGTTTTCAGTATAGCGAAGACAGTTGCTATTAAAATAGTTGCAGGGGTGCATAAAAAAACTCATGCACTGACTGATCGCGGGGGCATCATCGATTAGCTTCAGGCAGTGGACAACTACAGAAATCACGCAGCTGGTCAGGAAATCGATCGAGGTGTCCGAGCTATAAGAAGAGGGAAAGGATACACACAGCAAGACGGGGCAAGACGTGCGCGCGCGAATGACAAAAGAAGCCTCGCTAAAGAAAGTAGGGGGGGGGGGGGGGCTGATTGTAGAGCAACATCCAAAACCGCCGGTTCGCCGCGAGTTCCGTCTCTTGTCCACGCTGCGTATGCGTACCTATATTATGTTGCCGCTGGTGCCCCATCCCACTACTGTATATTATCCATAACGAGATCCATAAGGTGAATGTCCCAATCGTCATACACATGACCCTATAACTACTCATTTATGACTTTTTCTTTATTTCAGCAAATATTTCACAATCCACAAATTTAGGCATGTACCCTACTCAATTTTCAAAATTTTGATAAAAAAAAAGATATCTCAACGCAAGTCTTTTTATATAATTTAAATAATAAGCAATAAGTAGTAATAGGATGTTTGTGAGTAGTGATTGTGACACTCTTCTTATACTATTTTATAATCCGAGGTTCGCGGAGGGCGCCGTAGCGTATGGACGTCCCGTCAATAGTCTCTGTGTTACGAGCGTTTTTTGATGTTTTGGCTGCTTTTTTTTTTTGTGCAACTGAGGAAGAATTGATCGGTGAACATTGAAGAGGTGACGAGTGGTGGATTTTTGCATACCAGTAAGATTATGATTTATAAAAGCCTCTTACTAAGCAAGTATGGAAAAGTGAGGTTAGAGCAGATCTCGTGGCAGCACTGCAGCAGCTGTATACCTGGCAGTGTGTGACAGGATGAGTCCTTTACTAGAAAAAAATGCCTCTTTAGAAGAAAAAACAAAGAGAAATGCGCTTATGACTCGTTCGCAGGATAAATACCAAAGCATAACACAAAAGGTGCCTGTAAAAAAGGTAGGGGAAAGCGTGCTCAAGCAGTCTACTTTAGATAAAATCGTAAGTGTGACGAAGCAGCCTAACCACGTTGGCTTTGAACAGGACGTCAAAGATATCAAAGATATGAAGGAGGAAGCAAAAAAGTGCAAGTTGGAAAGAATAGAGTGCGAGAAAATTAAGGAGACGTGCAAAGTTGAATTAGGCAAGATTCAGTTGGAGTGGATAAAGATCAAGAGAGCTGCAGTGGACCTGAATGAGAAGGAGATAGAATGGGCAACGAGAATCGAAACGATAGAAAAACGGTTAGAGGAGTGGGAGAGGAGAGAAGAGGCGGTGGCTGGCTTTGATACAATATCTATAACAACGGCTGGCAGCATAGGAGGGCAGACGGCGCCTTTAGCAGGAAACTAAGGGAAAATAAATTTTGCAGGAGAAAGCCACGGCAGCGGATCAACGTGGAGTCTGACTACAGGTACAAGTGGCTTAGGTTTGTCGGAGACAGATGTGGTAAAAATGAAAAGGTTTGTGAATGAAAGAGAGAGAATAGATAGACAAGATAACATTGTGATTAGGGGGGTGTGTGAGATTGACAATGATTGGAGTGCTTGGGTGACGCCTTTTTTTGAGAGGTCATCGGCTCGGTTATTAAAGTAGTAAGCGTGAAAAGGAGTAGTGCGGTATTTATTGTAAAACTAAGTAGTTATGAGGAAAAGAGGAATGTATTGAGATGTAAAAAAAGGCTGAAGGGCACTAATATATTCATAGAAAGCGATATGACATATGATGATAGGAAAAAGCAGGAAATCATTTTGAGATGGACAAAAAAGAAAAAAACTGAATGCTGGGATGTAAGGTATGGTCTGGGTAAAGTTCAGGTGAATGGTATGTAGAAAACGTGGAAAGATATAGTGTTGGAGAAGAAAAGAAAGGAGGTAAAATACGTCTGAGCGGGTAGGGGGTAAAAACCAAAGTTCAGATGTAAATAAAAGTAGTTAAGGAGCCACGGAGGATAAAAAAGAGGATTGAGAGATAAGGAAGAATGGTCTGTCTAATGATAAGGCGAGGAAGCTTTTTCAATGAGCCAGAAGCGGAATGGGAAACACCACGCAGGGGGGAGGGGAGGGCACAACAATAATATGAGGAATTGTATGTTTTGGAATGTAGCTGGTTTATTAAATAAAGATAGAGACTTTTCGAGGTATATAAAAAGCATGAATTTTGTGAGTCTGTCTGAAACCTGGTTGGAATTAAGGGGCTGGAATTACATAAAAGATAAACTACCGTCTGACTTTGTTTAGGACTTTGTACCTGCAGTTAGGACTACGAAAAAAGAAAGAGCTAAAGGAGGTTTTTAAATTGAAGTTAAAAAAAAGTGGTTCGGCAATGGCAGTGCGTTGATAGAGATAATTCATGAGGGATTAATTGAAACTAAAGTGTGGAGGGAAAACTCTCAATATCTTATCTGTTTGTAATGCAGGGGATACAGGTAAAATCATAGAGTTACTGGAGAAGGTAGAATTTTTGGAAAAAGTTAATATATTGATAGTGGAAGGAGGTAACAATAGGTAATTGAAGTTGTGGGGCACCAAACGTAGTCTAGGGGCTGGATATATGTAGAAAGAGCAAAGATAGGGTTATAAGCGTTGATGGACATAGATTAGCAGATTTACTTAATAGCAAAGTATGGTATATTCTAAATGGTGCCTGTGAAGGAGATAAGGACGGAGAGTTTACGTATATTGGAGTGCAGGGTAATTCAGTTATTGACTATGTTTTTGTGAGTCACTGTGGTAGGGATATAGTTGACAGGTTTGAAATAGAGTACAGCATAGACTCTGACCATGTACTTCTGAAAGTTAGTTTGGCAGTAGAAGATAGATATATAAGTGAGAAATTAACGATGAAAGTATAAACAGGAAATTTATTTATGTTTGGAATGAGGACACTATAACACAGTACAGAGATAGTACGAAAAGATTAAATTACGTTATAGTAGGGGGAATAAGTTCAAATGAGTTATGGGATGATTTAAAAAAGATAGTTCTAGGAGCAATCATTGAGAAAAAGGTGAAAATAGAAAGATGGAAACTGGGTGAAAAAACATGGTGGGATAAACAGTGTTCAAGGAAAAAGGGAAAAGTAAAAAAGGCTTACAAATTGTGGAGAAAAGGACAGGAAAATAAAACAGAATACCTGAGGGAAAGAAAAGAATAGAAAATGTTATGTTTAAGTAAGGAAAAATATGAGAAGGAGAAAAAGGCTTTAATTTTAAGCACTATCAGAAATGAGAATTAGGTGCGGAAATTTTTAAATAAGTTTAGAAAAAAGAGAGTAACTGTAGAAAATTCTACAAGTATTGGAGCCTGGGAAAGTCATTTTAGGAAGCTGTTGGAGGTAATTACGCTTAAAAAAACGGGAACCAAAGGCAAAGTAACACAGGCTAATGAAAATAGGGAATGTTTATATGAAGTGGAAATGGACATAACAATTACAAAATTGAAAAAAAAGAAAGCGGCAGGAATTGATGGAATAACAAATGAGGCTTGGATGTATGCTGGAAAGGAGGCTAGAGATCTATTGTTTATGATATTAAAAATAGTATGTAAAGGAGGTGAATTGCCAGATGATTCGAAGACCGCAATTATAGTGGCACTGTTTAAAAAGGGGGATATAAACGTTGTTGGTAATTATAGGGAGATCTCCTTGCTACCCAAAGAATATAAAATTTATACAGAGTTTATAAGAGGTTGAGTATAAAACGAAATAAACGAAAAGAAAGTGTTATCTGACGGACAGGCAGGATTCAGGAAAGGTAGATCCACTATGGATAACATATTCATATTAAATCATACAGTAGAAAACGCAAGGTGTAGAGGCGAGAAGGTTTATACATTTTTTGTAGATTTTAAGGCTGCTTTTGACACAGTATATAGGGATTTTGTGGGAGATTCTAGAAATAAAAAATATAAGTAAATACCTGATTGTAAAACTGAAAAATGTATACGAGGAAACGAAAGTTAAAGTAAGAGTAGGAAATAAGTTTTCAGATGAGTTTCGGGTAACTAAAGGACTAAGACAAGTTTGTCCAGCTTTATTCTCTATTTATATTGCAGAGTTGAAAGAGGAATTAAAAAAAAGAAATATAGGCGGTGTGGTCGTAGGTAAATGCAGAGTATGGTCTTAAGCGTATGTAGACGACATTGTTTTAATGGATTTAAATAGGGAGGCACTGGTAGACATGATGGATACACTTTAAGGATTCATAAAGTATAGGAAACTGATATTGAGTAGTGTTAAAACAAAAGTTCTCATCTTCAATAAGGCTGTCAATTGCAAAAAAGAAGTGTGGAAGTGGAATGGAGAAAGTCTCGAGGAGGTTGATACTTAGGCTTTATTTTGATAGGAGGGGGGATTTTAAAGACCATATCACTTATTTGAAGTGGAAGGATAATTTAGCTGTTAGAATGACGTGGAGCTTGGGTGAAAGGAAGTGTAGAAATTATTTTGGTGGAAGAAAAATGCTCTTCAATTACCTAGTAGGTAGCACAATGAGCCATGGACAAGAAATTTTAGGATGGGAGAAAGTAAAGGAACTTGAAAAGATTCAGCTGGACTATTTTAGATGGGTATTAAAACTGAACGTTTGTACACCAAGGTATCTGATTATGAAAGAAGCAGGTTTAACTAAGTTATTCTATCGGTGGAGTGGAAAGGCCTTAAAATTTGAGGAAAAAATAAGGAAGCAGGAAGATAACAGATTCACGAAATTATGCTCAGAAGACTCTGGAAAGAGTCTTCTGAAATGGAAAGGCTTAGATTAAGAAGGGAAATTTTTTTTAACCAACTCGGTTTTGGTAGTAGGTGGGTGGATTCGATTAGAGAAAGGGGAGAAGATGTCTGTGAGGGCTTAAGCCAGAGATTTTTAGATATCAAAAACTAGGAAATTGAATCCAAGATTCGGGAATCTAGATACACTAAAAGATATAAATTATTTATGCCTGTAGAACCGTACAAGTTACCTGAATACTTGAAGACTGTTTCAAATAATAGAGATATCAGTTGTATTGCGAAAGCGAGGTGCGGTAACGTAGAAGTAGGAAATAGATATTGACTGAAAAAGGAAGATGGAGTATATTTGTTATGTAAAGAAATAATAGGAAATTTGGATCATGTATTGAATGAGTTTAAAGTCTTTAACAAAAGAGATGGCAATGCGAATGTGTACAGCAAGGATATAATTATAAGACTATCGTGTGAAAATATTGATAAGGAAGATTATAATGTTTTGAAGCGGATTGATAAGTGTATAAGTCAAGCGGTTTAGATAAAGATGAATGGCAAATTAAATATTATATATCTTTCTCTCTGTGTATGCGATAACTTAAAATAGGCAAAACTAAGCGGTTGGTTAGTGACGTGGTGTGTTAATTAACGGGGTAGTCGAGTTTGGTCCCGACCGATAAGATTCTTTAATCCTGTAGCCGAGTTTGGTCCCGGTCATTAAGTCTTGGTGGCTAGTTTGGTCCCGATTATTAAGTAGTGGTGGCGAGTTTGGTCCCGGTGATTAAAGCTTGGTGGCGAGTTTAGTCCCCAAATGATCCACTAATGATCCTTGGCTAGTTACTTTTTTTTTTTTTAGTTACATAAATGATATAGAATATGCTATTAAACAAACACCATTTTTTCCGTCACACTTCATCCAGGCTTCGGACTGGCAGCATATACAAATATATATGTATACACTGAGCGTCCAATTTTTTTATATCAAAATCATTTTTATTGAATCAAAGAAAGGACCGTACTTATCAAATTGTTTTTTCAACCAAAAAAATTATTTATTCTTGAAACAAAAAAATTTTCTGGCATGAGAAACATTTTTTTTGTTTGCTTATACAATATTTTATTTTTTCAAGTTGAAAAATTTTTTTGTTCCAACAAAATATTAATCGTTTTAACAACAAGACTTTATCAAGATTGATAAAATGCAATCATTAAAAGAAAAAAAAAAAATTCAAGAAATATTTTTATTAGAAAAGAATAATTTAGTAACTTATAAATAATTTTTGTTGACGGAAAACCAAATAAACATTGAACATAAAATATAATTCTTACATATATGATTAACTATACTAACAACTAGAATACTTGGTTGAATAAAATTTCTTTTTGCTTTCAAGCATTTATCATTGGTAAAATTTTGAAGAAAAAGATTTTTTGACGCAAAGCAAAGATTTTTGTTTGTTAATTAAAACTTTCTTTCAATTGATAACGTTAGTTTTTGAATGAAATGATTTTATTT